>PVKS010003842.1:0-99442 GCA_004027875.1 Aplodontia rufa
GAGAAAATATATCATAGAGTTTTAGACTTGTAAAATTATATGGCATTACAGATAAGTATAAAAATTATATATTAGTTATAGACATTCTGAAAATGAAATTAAGGAATAATACCTCTACAATATCAGAGTGAAATCTGATATCACAATTTCAAAGGTGAAATTCTTGGATGTAACATTAACAGAAGAAATATAATATTTACATATCCAAAATTCTCAAAATATTATTGAAATAAATAAACAAAGACATTTCATGATCAGGAATCAAGACTTGCTGTGGGTAAGATGGCAATACTCTGAAATGATCTAAAATTTCAATGCAATCTCTATCAAAATCAAATCTCAGTTGCCTTTCGTGCTAAATTGATAAGTCTCCTAAAGTTTGTATGGAAATGTGAGGGACCCAATATAGCCAAATAATCTTGGAATAATCACTAAAAGAACAACACTATAGGACTCACATTTTTTGATTTCAAAACACTCCAGCTAAATAACCAAGACAGGGTACTCAAACACTTTCAAAACCTGGGAGAAGATATTTTCAATAACAGAACTAACAGAGGGCTGGAGTTCAGCGGTTACGGAGCTTGCCTGGCATGCGCAAGTACACGGGTTCAAACCCCAGCACCCACGTATACAACTAAGTGTCAGAACAACGAAAGGCACGTGAAAAACTCAATAAAAATTAATTCTCTCTGTCTCTCTCCTCTCTCTCACTGTCTTTCTCTCTTTAAAAAAAAAATAGAAATAACCAAAAATCAAAAGGGTCTACTAACTTTGGCCAGTGGTTTGTATCTAGTCCATCACTCATTTTTATATTGCAAGCAATCAAAGAAGAGCTCAGAGAAGCCAGGTGTGCCCTACCCAGCTCCCCGCAATGGTAACATTTTGTGAAACAGTATCACAGCTAGGATATTGACATTGATACCGTCAAGACACGGAACATCTTATTTTCTGTTTTCTGTTGTTTGTCTCAGGTGCAACATGAACCTTTCTAACAACTGCATATTTATTTATCTGTAGTGAGTTGAAGTACATCTCTTTTTTTGTACACCTTTTTAAGTGATCGCATTATACACGTGGAATCTTGTTGATTTTACCAGTTTGAATTCTACAAACCTCGCATCCTTTTTTGTCCCTTTTGTCTCCCCTGTTTGTAATTATAATTGCAATGAAATATTTCCTTACGTTTGTTTAGAATCACATAAAAAATTATAATTTTTGCATCAGCTGTCAAACATAATTTAGAAAACTCAAGAGGAGAAGGAAAGCCTATTGTACTTGCCCATTTTTTCCCCCTTAGCATGTTCTGTCTGAGGTTCCTCCTTGTGTCATTTCCTGTTTAGAGAACTTCCTTTAGCCATTCTTCTGGGGTAGTTCTGCTGGTGACAGATTCTGTTTTCCTTCATCAGAGAATGTCTTCATTTCCCCTTCATTCCTCAGGGATATTTTCATTACATTTACAGTCTTCTTTCAACACTAGAGAAATTCTGTTCCACTTCCTTCTGGCCACCATGGTTTATCGTGAAAAACCCACTGTCATTCAAGATGTTTTTCCCCTCCGAGGTAAGGTGTTATATTTCTCTGAATGCTTTCAGGGTTTTCTCTTGGTCCTTAATTTTCAGAAATTTAATTATGAATTGTCTCTGTGCTATTTAGGTTCATTCACCTGATTGAAACCTGGGCCCTTCACTGCTGAGCTATACCCTCAGCCCTTTTAATTAAGTTTTACAATTTTTCTTCTTAAAGAGAGAAGGACAGTGAGAGAGAGAGAGAGAGAGAATCAATTTTTATTGAGTTTTTCACATGGCTTTCATTGCTCTGACTCTTAGTTGTGTACATGGGTGCTGGGGTTTGAACCCATGTACTTGCGCATGCCAGGTAATCACTGAGCCACCACTCCAGCCCCTAGATTTAAGTTTTAAAGGAAACTTCTGGAACCAGAGAGGAATCAGAAAGAATTGCCTCAGGTGGTCCAGGTATGAGAGGACAATATCTTGTCACACCAGCTCCAGTCCAGGGCTATCCCCAAACATGCCAAGCACACCCTGCTGCGGGGCTCTGGACCTGCAGTCATCAGCCGGAAGCCTCTTCTCCCGGACGTCTGTGGGGTTAGTTTTGTCACTTCGTTCCAGTCTCTGTCCAGCTGTTACCTCCTTGGGGTAGTCCAGGCACCAACCCCAGGCACTCTTCATCTTTCTGCTTGCCCTGTGTTGCCACCCGATGTCATTTATCTCTACGTCCTCAGCGTCTGCTGCCCCCACCAGAAGGTGAACTTTGGGGACACCGGTGTTTTGTGAATACTTGTGGAGTGTTTTGTGAACAGTGCCTTTCATCTTTGTCACTGTGCATTTAGCACAGAGAAGAAGGGCAAGAGCTATTATCGGAACGATTATGACAGAGAAGCAATTGAGGGCTTAAACTGTAAATGTTAAGTTCCCTACTAAGACGCTCCTCTCAGATGACATCAGGCGGGTCGTAGGGTAGCAGCAATGAGCAGACTTCAGGTTAGGGGGACGCCACTGCTGTGGGCATCGGTGAGGAAGAACTTTTGCTGGGTGCAGAGGGACCGGATGGGTCCTCCCCAGAGCTCCTGGCCATTGACCTTCATGTGCCCTGTGTCTTCTCTCCCAACTGCTCAGACTCCCGGGTGATTCTGGGGCAGGCACAGCTCAGAGCAGCCTTGATCAGCTGGTGGAAATGTCCCAGAACAACGTAAAGGGGTAATGAACAGTTGTTGATTGATCTGGGCACAAGGGTTTCTGTGCTCGTACCAACAACAGAAGAGAATTAAAATCGGCTGGTTTGGCAGCTGTCGAGACTGTACCTTGATCTCTGATGCTTCCACGTGGCCGCTCCTGTGTTACAAACAGGGCCTGAAGTTCGAGGTTTGTTTTTGGGGTGTTGTGCCTGCTGTGATGTTGGATGATAATTATGTAGGTTTTCCTCTGTAACTTAATTTCACAAGCTGTCAAAACGGGCTTGTTATATTTATCTCTTAAATCATTAGGGAGTAATAATTAGACCAAAAAATGGTTTTGAATGTTTCCGTACAAACGATTATTTTTAGCTTGAAGCTGCTGCTGATCGTCGGTTGGGGGGGTCAGTATTTAGAACTGTCTCAGGAGATTCTAAATAAAAGGGCAGCTTATGTGCTTGGGCAAAGGAGGAGGATTTTTTTTTTTTTTTTTTTTTTTTTTGGAGAGAGAGGAGGACAGTGAGAAAGAGAGAGAGACAGACAGAGAGAGAGAATCAATTTTTTATTGAGTTTTTCACTTGGCTTTTGTTGCTACAACACTTAGTTGTGTATGTGGAGCTGGGGTTTGAACCCGTGTACTCGCTCATGCTGAGCCACGGCTCCAGCCCTAGGAGGAGGATTTTTTAGCCTGTGGCTCAGGCCGGTGGCAGGTCAGCAGGGAGGCAGAAAGCAGTGAGGTTTGTTTCTGGTCTCACTGGCTGACAATAGCAGCACACTTACATCAAGGACTCTTTGGTGGCTTCACTGAGTGAACTCATCCAATCCCAGGAGTAGGCTCCATTACCCTCCTATTCTGCAGATGGCCACACCAAGCAACTCACCCAAAGTTAAGTAGCCAGTCAGTTTGAGAACCAGGACTGGAGCCCAGGTAAGACTCTAGTACCCATATTTTTTTTTTTTTAAGAAAGAGAGAGGAACAGTGAGTGAGAGAGAGAGAGAGAGAGAGAGAGAAAGAGAATCAATTTTATTTAGTGGTGCTGGGGTTTGAACCCTCATACTCGCACATGCAAGGCAAGCGCCGTAACCACTGAGCCACCGATCCAGCCCCCACATTTTGTTTGTTTGTTTTTTTTTAAGAGAATGAGAGCATCAATTTTATTTAGTTTTTCATGTGCCTTTTGTTGCTCTGACACTTCATTGTGTGCATGGTGCTGGGGTTCGAACCTGTGTCCTCGTGCATGCCAGACAAGCATTGCAATAGCTGAGCCACCACTCCAGCCCCTAAAATCCAAATTTTTAACTGTGCTCCATACCCATTTCTGTTTCTCTTTCTTTCTTTTAAGAAACAGGGAGAGAATGAGACAGAGAAAATCAATTTTATTTATTTTTTCATCTGGCCTTTGCTTCCCCAACACTTAGTTGTGTATGTGGTGCTGGGGTTCGAACCTGGGTCCTCACATATGCCAGGCAAGCGCTCCAACTGCTGAGCTCCCCCCTTCTGTTTCTTAAGCATCTACTATGTGCCTTGTCTCAAACAGATACTTGCCCAGCAAAACTCTCCCATTAAGACTGGTGCCATCCTGGCCCAGAAGAGGAAAGGTCTAGAGAGTTAAGGATTTGCTCAAGGTGTTTTCTTGTTCCGTTCATTCAGCATATATTTACTGATGGCTTAGTACGTTCCAGGTATTTCTTAGGCCCTGTTGCTGCCCTGGTGATCATCAGAAAACAAATACGATTCTTGTTCTGATGCTTACATTTTGGGAAGAGACATGCAAGAAACAAGAAAATATCAGTAAGTGTCAGAATTAAAATAAGACGATGTCATAGGGATTTAGTGCTCTCTTCTTTATATAGTTCTTAAGAAGGTCCCTTTGGTAGGGAAGTGGCAAGTCAGAGCCAGCCAGCCAGAGGAAGGAGCTGGGCACAGAGGTGCACACCTATAATTCCTGCAGCTTGGGAAGCTAAGGCTGGAGGATCTCAAATTCAAGGCCAGCCTCAGCAACTTAGTGAGACCCTAAGCAACATAGAGAGACCCAAAAATAAAAGTCTAAAAAAATGTGTTGGAGATGTGGCTCAGTGGTTAAGCAAGGCTGGATTCAATCAATCCCTGGTACATTAAAAAAAAAAAAAAACACCAACTGAGGAAGAACATTTCAGGCAGAGGGAGTGCCCAAGAATTCCCCAAGGTGTGAGCATGGTGGAATAGGCAAGAGTGTGCAGTAGGGAGGTCAGTGGGAAGGAGGTCAGGTCGCAGCAGCCTTGGTGAGCCACCGGAGAGTCTGAGTTTTATTTGTAAGTGCAGTAAGAAGCTGCTGGGAGATTTAACGAAGGGTATATTGTGATCTGTGTTTTGCTTGTAAAAGATCCTCTTTGCTGGCGATTGGATTGCTGAGAGCAAGTACAGCAGCTGGGAGCCAGGTTTGGAAGGTGCCCCTAACATCCTGGTAAGAAACGGTGATGGCCAGCATCAGGGTGATGGGTGCGGAGGGAGAGAATGTGGGGTTGGAGGAAGAGGTGGCTTGGGGTGCTGGTGAATTTCTGTGATGAGGTAGGAAGAGGATGAGTTTGTCCTGAAGCACTGAGGAGATGATGGTGCGGGACGCTGAGACTCAGAAACCAGGGCTGGGTGCAGCTTGGGGAGGGTCTGTTTTGGACATGCTGAGTTCGTGCACTTTTTAGTTCTTCTGTCAATAGGCCATCTGCAAATCTGAGTAAAAAGAATTCCAGAAAGTGATTAGGGTTGGAGGCCCAGCTTTGAGAATCCATGGCAAATCATTGGTACCCAAAACCGTGGAACTGGGGGCTGGAGTGGTGGCTCAGGGGTAAGTGCTTGCCTGACATGCATGAGGACACATGTTTGATCCCCAGCACCACATACACAACTAAGTGTTGGAAAAACAAAAACTAGATTAAAAAAATGAAATTAAAAAAAAAGACTGCTTTTTCTTGCGCTTCCTCTCTCTTAAAAACAAAACAAAAAACCATAGAGCTGGGCCTAGACCGGTGGCTCAGCGTTTGTGGCAGTTGCCTTGCATGTGCAAGGACACGAGTTCAAACCCCAGCACCACATACACAACGAAGTGTCCGAGCAATGAAATCCACATGAAAAACTAAATAAAAATTGATTCTCTCTTTCTCTCTCTCACTGTTCCTCTCTCTTAAAAACAAAAACAAACAAAAAAATATGGAGCTGGGACAGAAGGCAGATGGGGAGGGGACCATGTTTTGGGAAGTGTCAAATTTGTGTGACAAAATACCTGAGAAAATCAACTTAAAGGAGCAAAGGTTTATGTTGGCTCATGGCTTCAGAGGGTTCAGGTTCTGGTTGCTGACTGGGCCTGTAATGACACAAAGCATCACAGCTGAGGGGGAGCAGAGGTGCTTTGGGCATGGCCTCTAGGACAGGGAGGGAGGGGGAAAGGAGAAAAGGACTTGAGACAAATAAACCCTTCCAGGGCACACCCCCAGCATTTCCTCTAACTAGGCTGCACCTCCAAACGCCTCCACCACCTCCCTATAGACACCAGGCGGGGCCCAAGCCTTCAGCACATGGGCCTTTGGGGTGCATTGCAGATCCAGACTACTAGAGAGGGGTTGGTTACCATTTGGATCTGGAAGGTCCCCCAGAACCTCATGTCCTGGAATTCTTGCTCCCCAGAGCAGCAAGATCCAGAGGTGGGGTTGTTAAGAAGTTCCTTGGAGTCATGATTTGAACGGATTATTGGGAGGTGGGAGATAGTTGGAGGAAGGGGGTGCCCTGGAAGGGTTCACCTGGTCTCTGTCCCCTTCCCTTCACTGTCTGCTTCCCAGCTGCCAATTGCTGTGTGGCTTCCCTCCGCCACACCTTTCCACCATGATGTCCTGCCTCACCTCAAGCCAGAGCAATGCAGCTGGCCCACCATGGACTAAAACCTCTGAAATCATGAACCAAAATACGCCATTTCTCCTCCATGGTCTGTCAGGTATTTTGGCTACGGGAGTGAAAAACTGCTTTATGGGGTTAGGTGGAATACTTCAGGTCATAGACGTGACCGCTGGATTCTATGACATGAAGGTTGAACATGGCGGCCCTTGCAGAGCCATTTTGAAGGAGCCTGAGAGGAAATGGCAGGCATGGAGATTGACGGGCCTCCCTCCATCCTTTCGGTGAAGGGTGCAGAGAAGGGCAGTAGCAGAGGGATGTGAGGTCAAGTCAGGGTTTCAAACACAGATAGTTCGTTTCTTGGTGAGAAAGGACCCTAGAGGTGACAGATGGTGATGGAAGGGAGGGAGGTGGCCCGCAGGGGTAATGTCCTTGGCAAGGCCAGGTGAGCAGGAGCAGGTCTAGGGCAACCATGGTGGCAGGCTGGCTGGCTGAGGGGGCAGTGCAGGGTGAGTTTGGTACTATGCATGGTAAGAAGATAAGGGACAAGTGAACTGACTGCAGAAGTAAATTCACTTCTTGGAGTGGGCAGGGTGTGAATAGTGCACTTGGAGAGAGACACAGCAGTCTCAGCAGGAGCTTACCTGGGATTGTGGTGTTGAGAGTTCCCTGGCTGCAGGGAAGCAGGCAGGGGACTGATGAGTCCCTGGGTGCTCAGCTGAGAACAAAGGAGAGAAGAAAGCCACCCTTTTCTTGCTGCTGTGTCCTAGGCTGATTCTGGCCTCTAAGGCCTTTCTGTCTCCACCCAGCCCTGCTTCCAGGGTACCCATCCTGCTTCCCTCTGAGAAGTGGTGGTGGGGTCCCTGAGGTCAGGCGGTCCTGGTGGCCTCTGCCCCTCGTCTGGGGACAGTGGCAAGATCGTGCATCCCAGGGAGCAACTTCCACACCTCCCTTCCCTGTTTCTGAACCTGTATTCTTTGACTCGGCCTGGGATCCTTCGAGGAAGGAGCGGTGAGTGCGTTTCTTTTCTTTCTCTTTTTCTTTCTTTCAGAGAGAAGGACAATGAGAGAGAGACAGAGAGAATCAATTTTTATTAAGTTTTTTTTTTCACATGGCTTTCGTTGCTCCGACACTTAGTTGCAAATGTGGGTGCTGGGGTTTGAACCCATGTACTTGCGCATTGTGGGAAAGCACCATAACTGCCGAGCCACCGCTCAGGCTGGAGTGCGTTTCTTAAAAGCCAGCTAAAGTCCATGTTAGCACAGGGGCTGTCAGAACAGGCACGGGAGGATCTCCAAGCATAAGTCAATAAACTAACACTGCCCTACCTCAACGACACTTCTCTCTCCTGGGCTTTGGAGAAGCCTTCTGAAGGGTGAAGGGATCACCCAGGCTGCTGGTGAGAGGCTGAGCTGCCATCCACACCACCTCCTTACCCCCAGCCCACTCAGGATCACCGCCTCCATCATGACCTCCATCCGAGCTTTGTCCCTTACTGACCCTTAATGTAGAAAAATGTCTCTTTCCCTCTTTTTCTTTTCTTCCTCTAGGGAGCTTGCTTAACCCAAATAAGGACCCAGAGGCTGAGAAGAGGGAAGAGTGTATTTTCTTTTTCTTTCTTTCTTCTTTCTTTCTTTCTCTTTCTTTCTTTCTTCTTTAAGAGAAGGAGAGGGCTGGAGCGGTGGCTCAGAGGTGACGGTGCTTGCCTGGCATGCACAAGTACACGAATTCAAACCCCAGCACCATGTACACAACTAAGAATGGGAACAACGAAAGCCATGTGAAAAACTAAATAAAAATTGTTGCTCTCTGTCTCTCTCACTGTCCCTCAATCTTAAAAAAAAGAGAGAGGAGAGAGAATCAGTTTTATTGAGTTTTTCCCATGGCTTTCGTTGCTCTGACACTTAGTTGTGTACGTGGCTGCTGGGGTTTGAATCCATGTACTCGCGCATGCCAGGCAAGTGCTGTAACTGCCCAGAAGGGGGTATTTCCTTGGCCCATCTCTGGCCACCTCGGGGGACAGGGCTGAGGCTCAGGGTGCGAGCCTCCCTCCAGGACTTAATCTTCACTTTTTATTTGTACACTGCTCACTCCTGAGGCTTCTGTTGACCCCCGTGAAACAAACAAACGAGGGCAGCCTTCCCTGCGGTTCCTGTGGAAATGAGGTGCACACGCTGTAGAAGGACCATCAGGGCAATGGTGACAGCAGACATCATCAGGGATACTGTTTGGTCAGGATGAAGCCTTTGGGAGCTCCTGCATCAGAGCCCTCTCTAAGGCTATGAGCCACACTGGCATAAAATTGGTTTTCATTTATTTATGAAGAAAGCCTGAGGGGCTCCCCTGTGCTGGATGCCGTGAGATCAGCATGCCCAGCGCATGTGTCTTGTTTTTACAGTGATACCATTTTTTACGTCAGGGATGCCAGAATAATCTGATGACCAATATGCCCAGGGCCCATGGTTTGGATTGGTGTTGGGAGGCTGCAGGTTTGCTGACCACCTGTGACTTCGGCAAGCGCTCGAGTTGCCGGAGTGGCCCAATGAAGTTTGGAATGTAGGTCAGCGCAAGGAGGAGTGGCCTGGGGACTCTAAGTGTATCCTGCATTGTGGGCAGTCACACTTGGATCATCCACAGGCTCCTCAATCGCTTTAATAGGCTCAAAATGCACCCAGTGAGGGACTCTGTGCCTGGCATCGGTAGCACCACCCACTTCCTCCCTCTTTCCTCTGCGCAGGTGCTGGGTGCTGGACAGGGTGGACTCTGGGCTGTGGTCATGTTCGCTGGGTTTGGCTAGTCGGCCACCATCCGTTTGCAATCCCTACGAGGCCTAGATGACTATGGACCATCCCGACTCTGACCCAGCCCTTCATTCTGGAGAAAGGTGAGATATCACCCACCCTCTTCCTGCTCAGAGAAGGGGAGACACCTCGTGGCCTCCAGGACCTCGGCAGGGAATGGCGAGGTTGGTTCCCTTCAGTCTCATTCTGTCAATCTAACCTGTTTTCAGCGTCTGCTCTGAGTAAAGCTGTCTCTTCAGGTTTTGGAGCCCCAGGGTCCCTAGAGGGATATCAACTCCTGAGTTCTCTGGGTGAGGGGAGGAGAGGGCAGGTTTCCCACCCCTGCTTCTCCCAGAGTCCCTCAGCTCTCATCAGTTTTATGTGCTTTGAATTTTAAGATTTCATTGGGAAATATTTCTGCTATCAAAGAAAAGTAGAATTTGAAAACCAGTGAGAAGAGATTTGAGCACTGGACTTGGGTAATTCTCCCAATGTGCTGTTTAGATTCAGGCATCTACTGGGGCCTGGAAATGGAGAGGCCCCTTCTTTGCCCTACCCCTTCTCAAGATTGGGTAGGTGAAGAGATTGCTTTGGGGGATCCAGAGAAGTGGAAATGAAGACATGAAGAGAGGGAGGGAGGGAAGGAGAGAGAGGGAGAGAGAGAAAAACCTCCCCTCTCCAAAAAAAAAAAAAAAAAAAAACCCACTGAAGTAGGGGCCCAGTGGTGAGGGAGCACCACCCTGAGGGCATCTCAGGTCATTGCATGAAGAGGGCCCTTGCTGCTGAGCCTGGGGAGGAACAGCCAAGAATCAGGAGCTTCCAGCTGTCCTTATTCGAGGGCAGCCCTGAGGAAGAGGAGCCCCTTGTCCCCAAAGGCAGCTCAGCACGCTGCACCCAGCTGAGGCCCCCATCGAGGTACGCTTATCTCTTGAATCAGACAAGTGGATGACTTCCCTCCCTCTGTGGATGCGGAAAGTAAGGCTCAGAAAAATGAAAGGACCTTCCTCACATTTCACAGTAAGAAAATGGCTTTGCTGTGGATAGAATCCAGGTCTGACTTCACAGCAGACCTGTTCATGCCTACAAACAGCCCCAGAGTTTGGGGGCTGTAGTGGGATGGCAGGAACAGAGTAAGGGAAGTCCCAGAAAAACTTTTTTTTGTTGTTGTTCTTTTCCCCTCCAGGCTTCCTGCCCTGCCTTGACCCCCCTGTGACCCTCACTGGCAAAAGTGAAACTCTCTGCTGTGCCCCCACCCCCCACTGCCATGTTACTATTGAACCAAGGGTGCTTTACCACTGAACTACATCCCCAGTCCTTTTCTTTTGGAGACAGGGGTGAGTTACCTAGGCTGGGCTCAAACTTGTGATCCTCCTATCTCAGCTTCCGGAATCACTGATACTACAGATGTATGTCTTTGTGCCCAGCTGCCCACCTGATTCTCAACCTCCTTCTCTCCAGCTAAGATTCCCAAGAGTCAAGTGAATACAATTTTCTGTCCTCAATAGAATTTCCCATTAGAGAATATAAAATTCCCAGATCCCTGTAATTATTTGAACAACAAAAATAAAGCCTCCTCCTTTCGTATAAGCTCTTACTTTGCCCTCCCCTTTCCCACCTTTCAAGTCTTTATCATTTCGCCCCCACCCTGGAAGCAGGAATTAGCTGGAACTAGCAGAGACTTGCTGGGGAGATGGTCTGCAGCCAGAGTACTTCCCCTGTGGCCCCAGTGTCCTGCCTCCCTCCTTTGCACCATGTGCCACCACGGTTTTGTGCTTTGTTTTAGACATTTTTAATTCACTTTGGGGTGTTCATTGACTCCTCAAAGGGAAAAATCACCAGTGCTTTGAATTCAGTGGTAACTGCCCCATATCTACTCCCACCCTTGGGGTCTTGGCCATGGCTGCTTGCTGGAATTGCTTTAAAAGAAACAAACCAGTTACCCATGGAATTGAGTGACTGGCCGAAGGTGGTCCTTTGTCCCACCGAAGCTTCCATTATGTTGAAACCTGAGGAAGTTTGTGTATCTTTTCCTGTGTCTCTTCTTAGCTGCCCTAACACATTCTGGAGGATGAAAGGGTCCACTGCCTGGTTTTCTTAATGTTCCGTGTGGAATCAGAGGACATTTAGCCAGTGAGCTATTACCTTGGCAAATAAACACTGGCATGCTTCACACTTTTGGGGTGATGGATACTTCTGTCCACTCCACCCCTGTCCTGCCCTCTAACACTGCTGCAGTACGATTGAGAAACTGGGTCTGTGGGCTCCGGACCATACAGACTCTGCTCAGGTCATACAGCTAGCTGTATTGTCAAGGATTTAAGGTAACAGCATAGAAGTGGTTCATTTCTCCCTGCCTTCTTACTAGAGAGATTTTTTTTTTTTATGATATGGCTTTTATTTATTTTCTATATAGAGAGAAAGAGAGGGAGTGAGAGAATCAATTGTATTCATTTTTTTTTCATCTGGCCTTTGTTCCTCTGACACCCAGTTGTATATGTGGCGCTGGGGCTCAAACCTGGGTCCTCACGCATGCCAGGCAAGCGCTCCAACCACTGAGCCACCACTCCGGCCCCTGATATGGTCTTTTTAAGGTCATAAAAGGAATGTTAGGTTTGACAAGAAAAATGGAGAACTCTTATAGGGTTGGTGTTTTGTAATCCACAACAGCTAGAATTTTGCTTGATGTCAATTGAACATGAACCTATTATGTCTTTAAATAAGTTTATTAGAGCCAAACTATTTAAATAATTTTATTTGTTTCATCCTTTGGTAGATGAGAAAAATACATTACAAAATACATTATACAGAGGACAGCTCACAGTACACATTACTAAAAACACAATCTACATTCCAGCCAGGGCTGGTGATAAGTTCAGAAGAAAGCCCACAGAGGCCTTGAAAACCAGATTTCAGATCTATGGAATGGATTTTCCCCTTACTTCCCCTCTATCTCAACCTCAGCATACATTAGCACCCCTCATCAGGTGGGTGTGGGCAGAGTTGGAGCAGCATTGAATGGGATTGGTGAACTCTCCATCCACCGAAGCAGCAAGACATTAAAATCCCTCAAAAGAAAGGGGCTGGGGTGGGGAGAATGACCAAGTTAAAATTGCTGTGTCTTAAAGCATTACAGAACTCCTCTGGCCTCCTGCACATTTCCAGGTAGCTGTCCTAGGTCTGGGATTTCCAAGACTTGGGTCTTTACTTAGCTGTCTCTGGCCTGTTGTTTCAGTCTTTACCCATTCTGTTGGCACAGTCAGCCCCAAAAAGCTGCCTCTGCCCCAAAGCAAACTTATTGACAAGGAGATACAGGCAGTGGCTCTCATATGCAAAATCATGTCCAGACTTTTACAACAGCATGTACATACAACACAGCACCACCAGGCCAGCTCAGTACAGAGTCCTCCCAACTCAGTCCCTCCCCAGCAGTTCATGCTCGGGGTGGGGAGACAGGTGCACGGAGCAACCCATTTCCAGGAGGACCCACCACGGTAAGACGATGGCTTGAAACCACAGTTCTCCAAGGCAGCCAAACTGAAAGACTGAACGGTCTTCTCGTCTGTACCACCCAATGAAGCAAGTGGCAAGGAGGAAGGGGAGCAGAGCTTACCACTGGTCACCATCCAGGCCAGTCAGAAGCCACTTTCCGGGAAGGGGAGGAACCAAAGAACATAAAGAGTCGTAGCTCTACAGCAAATTGCTGTGATGAGAAAAAACCACATGTGCCCTCAGAAGCCTGTGCCCCATCCCCACTCAATTCACCTGAAAGGATTTCTACGAAGCAGCCTCTTGAGCCTCATTTTGTTTCTTAGAAACTTGAAAACAGTCTGAGACTAGAAGTGAAAAGTAGTCCTAAGAATCAGGTTCATCATTTTAGCCTGGCTACATTGTAATTCAGCAGGCCAGGCTCTGCATTTCAAGGGGCACAAGTGCTGGTTGCTCCAGAGGGCTTCAGGAGAAAACCAGGGGTGGCCCAGGTGGGTGCTTCGGCTCCAGAGTTCTCAGGTTTGCACGGTGCAGCCTCATCTCTACCAACGCACAGTGGACCTGGCACCCTCCCCCACCTCCCAGTCAGTCAGGGCATGGGGGTGGGGTGGGATGTGGGAATAAAAATAAAGATGAGTCAAGACCAGCGTCTTCAAATTAACAAACTGTAATTGTTTTCCCAAAGATACATTTTTTCATACACATCCATCATACACTGTAACCAAAAAAAGCAGTGTACATGAAATAAGAGAAAATAAATTAAAAATCCATAGCATAGGTAAGGAGGCTCTAGTCTGGAGCACAGCTGAGTTTCCAGCAATAGAAGGAGGCTCAGAGTTTCTTTGTAAGAATGCCTGCTAGCGAGGGTTCCAGCAAGGTGGTTGGTTGGTCTGTAGTCAGTCTTGAGTACTTGAAACAGTTCTGTTTGTTTGTTTTTTTTTTTTCCTTAGCGTTTAGAATAGCCATCATTGTCCTGCAATAGGCAGAGCTATCACGTCCAGGAAAAATGAGGGAGGGAACCACAGAGGCAGCGTGAGATCCAAATACAGCATTCAAAGGTAATTGGTCCAGTGGTGCCTGGGGAAGGAAGAAGGGGGCCTCACTCCAGGGTTAGCCATCTTCCTTTGGGGGTGTGTACCAGCCTGCAAAGAAACACAGTAGAGTCAGCGAGGTGCAGGCCGAGGACCACCCTCCCTGCCCCAACTGCCAAGGATATCTCCAGTGTCTCCAGACAGGAAGGTCCTAGGGAGGCTGTTGGGTGTAGGAAGCTGAGACTGCCTACCTGGAGGACATAGAAAAGGGAGCATGACGAGCCCAACCTGAAGTGGCAGAAGAGTTGGACAAGCCTTTCAAAGGGCGGCCGGGAAGAGGACACCACCGCTGGTGCTTCTTGGGGAGAAGAGCTGGGGGCATTAGCCACCTCCAGGCCTTCTCTGGAGAATGGGGCATGTGCTGGGTGAATGGGTGGTTAAGGCTCAGAAACCAAAAAGGGCTCTTCTATTTAGCTGGACTGAGAACCCGGGGCTGGAAAGTACCCAAAGCTCCTGGGCCGGGCTCCAGCCTCACCGTTTTTTTCGTGGATCTGCACCAAAGACTTGTAGGACTGCTGTGCTCTCGTCAGACTGTATTGAGACTGGGGAGAGAAACCACCAGATCAGGTTGTGCCAGCTGTGGCCGTACTGCCCCTCACCTTCCATAGGCTGCCACCCAGAGACCCGGAGTTCAGCTTTCAGCATGGACCCTGGGGTAACATGCCAAGAACCCTCTGTCTGAGAAGTCCCTTAGGGACACAATCCCACAGCCTTCCCTTTTCAAACCTGAGCCCCCCAAAGTCTAAAGGCATCCCTCAGGTCAAGGCTCTGCTCCTGTTCCCACTGTGGCCACCCCAGGCCTTTTCCTCCAATGTCAGCCCAGGGACCTCATCTTCTTGGCTCTCAAAGGCAGCCTTGGCCTCTAGTGGTGACACTGCACTTGGCTCAGCCTGCCCGCCAGCCCCAGGCCCCTTACTTTGTTGGCTCCAAACTGCACTCGTGCTTTTCCCTTCACCAGTGTGGCACTGATTTGCATGATCACTGACTCTATAGAGTAGGCACTGCTCCAGCCCTGGGGGACAGGAGGGACAAAGCAAGTGAGTCAGAACAGGGCTTCTAGAGAAACCTTATTCTCCAGGCAGGTAGCTGCCTCTACAGAAGGGCCCTTGCCCTTCCCTTCCAGGACAGCCACTACCTGCCTGCCTATGTTAGTGGGTTCAGGCCCTGCCTGGCAGGATAAAAGCGCCACAGATGTCTACAGCCCAAACCGGGATGGGGGTGGAAACGCAGCCTGCCCCACCCAGGCCATTGGGCCAACAGTGCAAGACAGGCTCACCTGCTTGGTGAGAAGTTCCATGCATATGGCACCTCCGCCCAGAACATACCTGCATAAGAAAGGTTAGTCAGCCATACACAGGGAGAGCTCCATCCAAGTCCCTTCCTCACCCACTGTCTCAGGAGCTACCCTCTTCCCCCAACCCAGTCACTCACCCTCCAGAGAGGACTGGAGACACAACCCTGACGAACGGTGGGTCAAAGGGAAAGTTATCCTGAGAGAGACAGATATGGCATCAGGGAAGGAGGCCAGCATCCTCACAAGACTTATGCAGACAGGGAAGCCCAGGCCAAGAAGGGAGAAATGGAAAGGGAAAGACGAACCTTAAAGGAGAAGTTAAGAAGGATGAAATCAGCTCCTTCCTTCTCTTTGAGGATTTGGAGATCATTGTGCAAAGCGCTGTCCTGGTCAACTCTGCAAAACAAGTCTGGGCTCAGACTCCTTGTCCCAGCGCAGGAGCCTCACAAGGGCTCCCACTCCCCAGGTTGGCAATAGATAGACACATCATTGCCCACAACATTCTTGGGGACCCTGCAATCAACATGCTGGAGGAGACTGCCCCAGACATCACCAGTCGCTCCACTCACACTGCTGTCTGACTCCCCACAGACCCCACTCACTTGAGGAGTTTGACATTCCAATCATATAGACTGTCATTCACGAGTTCAACTGCATAGTTTCCTAGGAGGAAAACTAAGTGTCAGTAGGACAGTAGGTGGTACAAGGTCGCTCATGCAGAGCTCCCTCTCACAAAGGGAGTAAAAAGATCAAAGGGTCTAGGTTTGCCCCAGATGAATGAATGTGCATCCATGCCCAGCCACTGGCCTTAAGGTGCTCCATTCCTGGCCCAAAAAGCTTGTACCCCAGAACCTTGGGTCCTCATCGCCACAACCACATCATACCCTTCTTTACGAGAAACTCCGGGCAGGCAACTCTAAAGCCAACTCACCGCCTTTGAAACTCTGTGATCGGTATATGTCCCTGAGCTCCTTCATCAGCCGGTCAGTGGCCTGCACCGAGCCAGACACCGCGCCCTGAAAGGGAGGCACAACAGAAGATCTTTCAGTCACAGTTTGGAAACATGCATGCTAAGCCTTGAACACTTGCCCAAGATTTTAGGAAACGATTACATACACCCAAAAAGAGACAGCATCCTATACTGCCAGACAACGGCCTACCACTTCTCAGGCAGTGCCCAACACCCTCTTCGCCCAGCCTCTCCCTGTAAGGCACGTACATTTAAGTAATCTTGCCTCTGGTTCTTTTTAATTTTCTCTAGGATGGCCAAGTTTTCTTTTCCGATGCCATCATCTTCAGATTTCTTGCCCTCAGCTGGCTCTTCCTCTTTCATTTCATAGTGATCTAGGTCTTCTGTGTCCTGGACAAGGGTGGGTGGAAGTGGAAGAGGGCAAAGAGAATGACAGGTTGTGAATAAGAACCATCACCTTCTCAGTTCCATTTGGCCTGCAGCTGCGAGGTCAGGAGTAGCAGTCCATCTAGCGGTCTTATCAACATAATACCCTCCTGGCTCCTGGAACAGTTCCCAGCCCTATTCCCTACACAATCTAAAGGACAAGGCAAATTTCTTCTCTTATTCAGTTCTCAAGATACAGCAGCACACAGTAAGGACCTAGGAAGACCTGGCCTTTTGTTCCCCAGGACAACCCTGCTCCAACTGTCCCTAAAACTCCCCCTTGGCAGCAGAATCTCTTTCCTAATTCCAACAGAATGACTTTGGCCTGACACTGTAACTGAAAGCTTATGTTTCACCAGGCAAAACCGTCGTGCCCAGGAGTCCTCAGGGCCTCATGACTAAAAGAGAAATAGGGATTATAAATTTCCCCCTCTCCCTACAAACGTAGGGCCTCCATCAGGTATGCAGAAGCACCTGCCACCAAGCGGAAATGAGAAAGGGGGTCCAGAGAGGGAGATGGTAGAGGTCAAGAACCGAATTAGTGCTTTACTCAACCTATTCTAAGTGAACTAGCAGTTCGCCATTCATAGGGATAGAAGTCCAAGAGCTACCCCTCCGTCAGATGTTGAGGGTGTGGTACATACAGATGGCTATCTCCCATTTGGGAAAAGTTTTATGTATCATCAGTCCTCTGTCACTCCTAAGACACTTACAAATTTAAAGAATCTGGAATAGTACTACAATGCTTTGAAACAAAAGGGATCAGAGTCTTATTCTGGCTGAACATTCTAACCTCTTCATTATTACATTATCAGCTAACTTCTACTTAACATTTATTACATGTCAGATTCTGTTCTAGGTGCCATACACACTAGCTTTTTTCATTCTTACAACCATTATATCATTGTTCAGTCATTATCTTCATTTGATAGATGAGGAAGCTGAAGTCTAGTAAGATATTAATTATCATGCCCAAAGTCATAGAACTCTTAGCAGAGTTAAGAATTAGAACAAATTCTATCTGGCTTTGTAACTCATTCTTAAACATTATGTTATACTCTGTAAAATCATCTATGTTTTTAAAGAATACATTAGGTAAATTAATTAGCACTTACCATATACATGATATTGTACCATGTGCAATATTTTAATCTTTAAGACAACCATATGTAGCATTTATTATAATCCCAATTAGCTTAGGGGGATTAGGTGCAACTCCCTAATTAGGATAGCCAGGATAAAATTCAGTCTGATAGATTCCAAAGCCATCTGCAATTAACTTGGTGAATATTTACTTGGTTTGAACGGATCCGTGCCCGTCTTCAGTGGCTGCATGCGTGCCTATTTCCTCTACTACACTGGCTATTCCCCCTGTCCGTGTTCCTCTACTGTATCTCTCTCTGGTTCTAGACTGGAGCTCTGTTAATAGTGGGTGATCAATGCTGCCGATGGCAACAGCTTCCTGCCAATGCCACCTCAGGTTGCAAGCCTACCTCAGGCATCTCCTCATCTTCATCTTCTGAAGATACTTCTTCCTGTGTGCACTGCAGTGGGGAGGGGAGGGAGATGGAGATCAGAGCCCCAGTGACTTGTAAAATGCAGCCTCTGACCTACTCATGAACCTCCAGGTCTGGAAGCTGTGCCCTTCCTTGCTAGTCTCTCCACCAGCCAGATTTGAGTGGAAGCAAGAGCCCAGGGGATGACTTCCCTATCAACCCAGTATTTTCCTCCTACTATATGCCAAGGAATAAAAAAGAAAAATGGCTCTTCTTCACCTTAAAAATCCCCACTTAATTTTCCTAAGAACCCCTCTTTTACTTGATCTTTTCTAGACTAATACTGCATTCTTGACTCTAAAGAAGGGGCCTGGGTCCCCAGTGGCCACCAACTGCTATTGCTAAGATGATGGTAAAATTTCCCACTGCCTGTCAACCAAAGGGATACTGGCCAGGGAGTGAGTTTTGATAGGAAAGATGAAGCTACTGACGTTCCATTCAGATAGATTCCATTCTAGAGAAAAAAAGAGACTAAAAGTCACAGGTGTGTGTATGTGGGGGTGGAGAGAGGCTACTGCAGATCTGACTCAATTACCAAGTACTTATGGAGAGATGTCTGTGGCAGACTCTGCACAACAACTCCAGAGCCCTGTAGCCGCTCACCTGCTCTGCTGGCAAGGGCTGATCCAACATCTCCACATCGGGATGCTGAGGGAGGTTGTAGAGTTTACACAGGTCGGAGATGATCCTCTTCAGATGCTGCAAGAGCTGGGGTGGGGACCACAGAGATATCAAACACTCCTTCCCCGCTCCAATCTGGACAGCTGCATTGATAAACTTGTAGCTCACATCCCAAATTGGTACCTAGTTCTCTAAACCAGATGGACCACAGGCTGTGGAAATGTCTCCCGGTAGATCAATCCTGGGTCTGCTGCAGGGATCCGCCTCTGGCTTCAATAAGCAACTTCCCTAAGAAGGCTGCCCTGAGATGTTCAGCCTGTGGTACCACCCACTTTCCAGATTCAACTCCCTTTCACTAGGTGCCTTTGTGACATGGGCCTCAGAATACATTGCTCCTACCCCACGGCCCCCTCACCAGAGTATTCCCTTTCTTTATGTCCACCAGCCTCTCCAAGACAGCAGCCAAGTTAGGGTCATCAGATTCCACCGACCAGATAGGGGGCACAGCAGGGTATGACTCCTAAGGGGAAAAAGTAGGGAAAGCAGTCACAATGGGCAACTCTGGGAAAAGCCAGATTCTGTCTGCACTCTGCCCTCCAAGACTTCTAGTCCTCTGCTTGCCCACCCCAAGCCCCACGCACTCATAAAAGTCCAGTTCAGCAGATCAGTATCTTAACCAGCAGTTTCCTCGCAAAGCCTAGCCTGGGAGAAAAACAGTCCCTCAGAAGACCTTTTCCAAGAAGCAACCAGGAACCTTTTCTTTCCTTCCACCACAGTAAAACCAGGGAAAGCAGTTGAGTCACACAGTGAGGGGACTCCTGATCTTCAGTCCTGCCTCTACAAGTTCCAGACTTGGAATTCTCCCACACCCAGGTCAGAGTCCTATCCAATACTTCTGCTTTGCAAACTCTAGAAACAGGAGGAAGGATCAACCTCATCACAATCATGCTGATGTGAAAAAAGGAAAGTCTAGGGAAAAAGGGAAAAAAATAATCAAACTATATCCAGAAGCTGAAAAGGTATTAGCAAGAATCTCCCCACCCCATTCCCAAGAGAGCCCCTCAAAGACCAATTCCCCTCACTCCTCCCTTGGGAACCTGCAACCTTCTCCGTCCAGGCGTGGGCTGTAGGGCTCCACATGGCAGGCTGGGAAAAAGAAGCCTACGCTGCTGGCATTCCCAGCATTCCTGAGCCACGTTGCCAAATGCCTGACCAAACTCCCCCTCTGCCCAAACCAAAGAGGCTAGTTCAAGCCAAGTGTCTTTTATAGGGGCCACAGGGAGTCTGGCTGAGGAACCCCCTAAACTAACTTTCATCCAAGGACAAAGATAGTAGATAGCCTCTGGCACATGAAAGGGGCCAAACCTACTGTTCAGGAATTAGAAGCTTAACTCAACAACAAAATTACGTCTTGAGGTCTCCACTCATGCCAAGGAAACCTTACGCATTTCTACTGGGATCTTAGCTCTGCCATAGCTCTAATCCTCAATGCTGGAGGAGGAAATATCAAAAGTGTTCAAGTGACTAAGCCCCTTCTGGTCTTTCAATGGTAACTTTTGTGGAGGATGGGAGAAGTGAAAAATAGGGGACACATGAGTTTTGGTGGGGGACCATCCAACCCAGGTTGAGGCTTACCTCACCAAATCTTGACATGGTTTGAGGAAAAGGAGAGAAAACACCATGCCAACTGGATCCAGGCCCCCAAGCAGCACAGAATTCACAAGTCTGACTTTCCCAGGCTTCTCTTATTCACAGTCCACCTGCCTGGACAAAGTCCTGTCCACAAGCTCCCTAACTACAGCAAGAAGACAATCGCAACAAAGAATATCAACGAATGTAAGAGCTACCCCAGGCAGGACCACACATTCCAAGTTACCAAAGAACTACCCTCCTCATGGCATGTTTGAAGGCAGAACACAGGACACATGCAAGGTGTCTCCAAGCCTAACATACTTAGAATGGAACAATACCCACTGGAGAGAAATGGTACAGTATGCTCAGAATAAATGGGGTACCATATGCACACCACAACACCACAATGCCCAGGAAAGGCAACGACCTGGGGCAATCAGACACATCCACGGTAAACAGTGAGACTGGCAAATCTGCTACCAGCTGAGGTAAAAGGGGAATGTTGAAGATCACACTGAAATAAAAGGGAATTCAAAGGAGTGAAGGAAAGGGAGTCAATATACTGCAATTATCACTTGGTGCAATTCAGAGAGCAAAGAAGGTCTGCATGAGGGATGCCTGGACAGGGATCCCACAGGTGGCAAACGTCCTGAGTCAAAGGAACTACTGAGAAAGGTTATCATTGAAATATGCAGAGTTCCGAGCTAGGTCCTTCCAGCTGGGGTCAGTGCAGAGGCCTGGAACCTAGTACTTAGAATGGGGGTGGGGTGGGTAAGGGGCACTCCTGGGTGGAAAGGTAAACTTGTGGAGGAGTAGCCAAAAGGAGCCCAAATCGTGAACCTTGGGATGTGGGTGGGTTGGTGGAAGAGGGTAATCGAGGCGCCATATGTCGAGGTGTCCCTCGCTATGGGAGTCATTAGTACAGACTTTGAGTGCATGGCAGAACCTCAAGATGCAGAAATAAGTGTAACCCGGAGAGGACCGAGACCAGAGAGGGGCTTCGGCCTCCCAGGTCCTTAAGAGAGCAAAAAGCTGCATGGGGTGATCCTGAGTCCCTGACACGGGGCACCGCGAGCGCACGCGAGAGGGTCCTCACCGTGATGTTGCAGTGGATGCGGACGGGATCCCCAGGCACCGACCCCCGTGGGGGGAGGTGAGGTCCGGGCGCGGCCCCCGCCCCGGCCCCTCCGGCCCCAGCCAGCAGGAACTCGCAGCTCAGCTCGTCCAGGCAGGCGCTGGCAATGCGGAAGCGCTCGTGGCCGCGGTGGAAGATGGACTCTAGCAGCTTCAGCTCTCGCCTCAGGCAGGGCCCCGGCCCCGGGCCCCCCCCCGGGCCGCCCCCGGCCCCCGGCGCCGCCCCCTGGCCCCCCAGCTGCTGCCCCGGCCCCGGCTGCTGCTGCCCCTGCGGCTGCGGCTGCTGCATCCTCCGCTCCGCTCCGCTCCGGGGCCGGCGGGCCGGGAGCCTCCGGCCTCCGCTCCGGGCTCCGCCGCCGCCGCGCCGCCGCCGCCGCGGTCCGCACTTCCTGATCCCCCCTTCGCCAAGATGGCGCCGCCGCCACCTCCGGGACAGGGCCCCCCCCCGCTCGCTGGGCCCCCCCCCCGGCCGCCGGAAGCCGCGCGCCCCTCCTCCTCCTCTTCCTCGGCGGCCCCGCCTCCGTTCCCCTCACGTGACCGCCCAGCTCGGTCCCCCTGCACGTGATCTCGCCGTCTTTCCCGCCCCCTTGTGCTCGCCTGTCACCCTCCACATGTGACCCTGGGCTTCGGGCTCGCCCCTTTCAGCGCCTGGGTGCGTGTTTACGTACGTCGTGCGTGCCTGCGCGCGACGGCCCTTCGCCGGCGCTCCCTTCTCACGTGACCCGGAGCCGCGTGCTCCCAGGGGCTACCCGCGCGGGACCCTGCTTCCTGCTCGGGGTCCTGTTTCCCCGCCCCCGAGCGGCGGCGAGCCTGGCGGGCACTGTGGGCAGAGAAGAAAGAGATGCGGTCTCCACGGTGCGGCCTCCGTGCTGCGCCCCCACGCTGGTCCTCCGCACGGCGCCCCTCAACTTCTGGCCCCCACGCTGTCTCTGCGCTCAGCGAGGGGCGCGTGGTCGGGAGCGAGCCGGGGACGCTTAGATTCTCCTCCTGTCCCTTCTTCTACCTCGTTCCGTGACCTTGGGTTAATCACGTCCCTGCAGAGCCTGGCTTTCCTCATCTGTGCAATGACTGAAAGAGGGTGATGCTGCTTGGGCTTTCTCCCAAGGAGTCGGTTCGAGGAGTGGAGTGATGGGTACCAGCAGGCAGCAGCTGACCCTTGGCGCTTTTCAGAACCCCTAGGTGTGGACGAGGTTGGGAGAGCGACTGCATGCACTTCCTCCGCAGAATAATGGAAGAAACGCATTACTTGTGCAAACCATTAACTTATAAGTAGAATGGAAAGATACAGGCGCAGGCAGACCCCATTCCCTTTCCTAAATCTGAATTATAGCGCACACCTTGTCGCAGTCAGTGGTTCTGGCAGCTGCTAGGAATAAGTGGCAGTGCCTCCAGGCTCTCGCTAGGTGGCACTATTGCAAAGGACAAAGCTGGCTGAGGTTCCACAAATCCAGAGATGGTAGTTCCTCTGCCAAGGGCAGGTGTCAGCCTGTAGGTAGGGCTTGGTGAATCCTGTTGGGCCAACTCGGTGCTTGAGCCACTGATCATATGGCCCCTTTCACTTTCACTTGGACTACTAAGGCTCTCTTTGGAAGCTAATGGTGTAACTTGGTGCCCTGTGCTGGCCTATTATCCATTCAATGTCATTTGCAGAAGACCTTCATTGGCCAAGTTCAGCTTTGGATATTTAGAAATTGTGTTCCTGGTCCTCTTTGTGTGTATGTGTGTGTGTTGTTTTTTGTTTGGTTAGCTTGAACGTTTAGCTTCATGTCACATTTGTGTGTACCAGCAGGTAGCATAAAAGACTAGGGTAAAAATTTCTATTTATTGAGCACCAGGGTATTTTGCAAATATTTCTAAACCTTCCAGCCACATTGCAAGGTAAGCACTTTTATGCCTGTTGTAGAGTGAGGAAAAAGAGTGACTGCTCAAGCTATATAGCTAGTAAGCAGAACTCTTGGGTTTGTCTCCAAAGTCCTTGTCCTCCCACCCTACTCTTTCTTTCTCAAGAGCTTTTCACATGTCACTTGACTCTAACCCTTACCCAAGAGACCCACAAATGCAGCCATTTGGAAGATCCTATATTCTAAGGGGCTTTGAGAGAAAACAGCAACAACATGATGAGACACTCCCACAATGTTGCTCAGACTCTCCAAGTACTTCAGTGAGGAAATCCAAGAGTCAGGGTCACTGGGATGAGGTTTACCTTCTTTTGTGGGTCTGTTCAGCATCTCAGTTCTCTGGTGGGGAAGCCCTCTGGCACCTAGAAACTTCATGTGGAGTCATCTGAAATGACTGGACATTGGTGTCTAGCTGAATTTCAGAGTGCAGAAATGGAAAGGAAGCGATGGATACATTCATTTAATACATGCATAGGTGCTAGGGAAACGGCCTAGTAGAAGGTCAGATGATTTGTGGATTATTACACACCCAGCGGCTTAATTGAGGTTGTGGTAAGTACCTCAAAGGAGAACAATGTGACCCGGAATGTGGGAAGGAGTTCCTGAATAAGTGATGGACTAAATTCTAAAGGGGGAGTTGAATTACCAGTGGGAAAAGGAAGGGCTGAGACTGTCACAAGCAGAGACAATGGTATAAGCCAAGATTCCAAGGTATGACCATGGCAAACTGATGGAGCAGAAAGAAAATCTATACCTAACAGTAAGACAGCAATTCAGGTAAGGCGGGCAAAGGCTGGATCTTGGCAGGCAGTCAAAGTTATGTTTAGGAATTTGTATTCTCCCCACCCCACTTAGGTACTGGAGATTGGACCCAGGAGCATTTTCCCACTGAGCTAAATCCCTAGCCCTTTTTAATCTTTGTCTTGAGACAGGGTCTTGCTAAATTGCACAGGCTGGCCTTGAACTTGTAATCCTCTTGCTTCAGACTCCAGAATTGCTGGGATTACTGATTTGTGCCACTGTGCCTAGCTAATTTGGACTCATTTTAAAATCAAGGACGATCAAAAGATCACTAGAGCTTTGAGAAGATCTGGAAACCTTGGCAACTAATAGCAATAACACTCTCAGAGAGAGACCTCTTAAAGGAAAACTGAGTTTTGTGGGAGTTGGTTTATGAACGTATTAAGAATACGAAGCCAGGCTGGAGCAGTGGCTTGGCAGTTACGGCGCTTGCCTGGCACACTCAAGTATGTGGTTTTGAACTCCAGCACCACGTACACAACAAAGTGTCAGAGCAATGAAGGCTACATGTAAAACTAAATAAAGTCAATTCTGTCTCTCTCTCTCAGTATCCCTTTTTCTTTTTTTTAAAAAAAGAATATGAATGGAGGGAATGATGTGAACCACCCCCTTGACATATCTGGTGGAGTGTGGGTTCTGAGGGCAGGAGAGAGGTCAGAGTCTTAGATGTTAATAGCAGAGACTGCTGCAGCCCTCTGAATTAGACCATACAGGGGCAGCACAGCTGAATGAGAAGAGCATGGAATAGGGAATCAGACTGAACTGGACGGCGTTTGAGCTGCTTTCTTTGCTAACTACATGATCTTGGGCAAGTTATTCAATTTCTGCAAACTTCAGCTTCCTGATCTGTAAAATGAATATAATATTCTGCCTTTTAGCATGGTCATTGCCCGTTGAGTCCAAACTAGCTGTGTAAAGTGATCAACACATGAGTTTGGGGATTTAGCTCAGTGGCAGAGCGCTTGCCTAGCACGCACAAGGCCCTGAGTTCAGTCCTCAGCCCTGAAAAAAAAAAGTGTAACACAGCAATGGGCTCTTAGTTACTTGCACAGCAACTGATGAATCCTGTTATTGCTATGATCACCGTTACTACTAAAAAGCCAAGAGGTGCTCATCATTCAGTAAACGTTTATGAGTGTTTTCCACATGCAGACACTAGTCTTGGTATTGATACATAGCAGTAGACGAGACCCCTGCTCTTGTGGCGCTTCCATTCTAGCATAAGTAGCCAGACAGTAAACAAGTGCACACACAATCAGAAGAATATCAGACTAGAAGCAGATGTGAGGAATTAAAGTAGGGTCATGTGGGAGAGAATGACTGGGGTTACTTTAAGTCCAATTGTCAGGGAGGGTTTCCCTAGGGAGGCAGAGGTTTTTTTAAGGTAGAATCAATTTTATTTAGTTTTTCATGTTGCTTTTGTTGCTCCAACACTTCATTGTGTATGTGGTGCTGGGGTTTGAACTCATGTCTTCGTGCATGCCAGGCAAGCACTGTAACCACTGAGCTACCACTCCAGCCCAGAGAGGCAGATTTTGAGTTGGGATTTGATAAAGAAAAGAAGCAAGACTGGGAGAGGATGGGAAGACCATTTCAGGCAGAGAGAGCAACAACCTCAAAGACCAAGAGAGAACAAGATTGTGTATCCAGAAGTAGGATAGTAATGAACCAGTGTTCAGCACATGGGCTTTGAATCCCAGCTGTGCCAGCTATTAATGGTGAGATGTTGGGCAAGTTACTTAGCCTTAGTTTCCACACCTGTAAAGTGGAGGTCATAGTAGTGCCTACTACTGACGGTTGTTGGAAGGATTTCATGGGAGAACATGTAAAGTGCATAGTGCAAGTAATAACTCAATAAATGTATTTAAAATTCATACAGCTTGGGGTGGAGCAGTTGCTCAGCAGTTAAAGAGCTTGCCTGGCAAGCACAAGGACCCGGGTTCACACCTCAGCACTACATATACAACTAAGTGTGGAGAAAAGGAAACCAGATGAAAAATTCAATAAAATTGATTCTCTCTCTCTCTCTCTCCCTTTCTCTTATTAAAAAAAATTCACACAGCTTGAGTCTAGTGATAGTAGAGGAGAGGTCAGGAGATGAAGCCAGGTAAGAAGGCAGGGGCTGGATTATGGAGACCACAGTAAGTTGTTTGGGTTTTATTCAAAGTTCAGAGTATTTTAAGCAGACAGTAGGATGATCTGATTTAAAATTTTAAAAGATCACTCTGGCTGTTCTGTGGAAAATGTACGGTAGGGATTTTCTTTTTCTCTAAAAGGTCGTGTGTTATCAGAGTGAGCAGGTGTGCTAGTTTGGAGCAGGGTGAACAGCCTTCTCCTTTGAGTTGCTGCAAGAAGAACAGCATTTTGTAACTGACTCAACAAACATGTCCTGAGCACTTTCTCTTTGTCAAATGGGGACTGGGGATGCAAACACAAATAAGATACAATCCCTTTGGGAAGCACCTGGCATGATTAGTGGCACAGAAAGGGGGCTCCTTACATGACAGCTCCAACTCATTTTATCATTTTTGTTGTATTTCTTGTTTTGCCCTCAGAAGCACGTGGTAATGGATGAACTGGAGGCAGTTATAATTGACTACAATATACTGTGATGAACACAATAATAGGGATCACTCTGGGCAATACAGGAAAACCCTATCTCAAAAAGAGAAAAAAGAAACAAGAAAAAAATTTGAAAAGAATATTACTTGGTATAGAGAGATATTTGATAGATAGTAAATAAAAAAGGAAAGTTACAAAGCTGTATCACAGTATGCTCCTTCCTAAAAAAATAACAAAATGTATGTGATATAGTTACATACCCAATAGACATGTATATGTTCATACACCAAGAACATGAATGTGACTACTCATAGCAGGATTAATTTTAATAGTCCCAAGTAGAAAAAGACCCAAATATCCATCATTGGTGGAATGGGTAAGTGATGGTATATTCATACAATACTCTATAGCAATAAAGATGAATTAACTACAACTACATTCAACAATGTCCACAGTTCTTACTAACAATGATTTAAAAAAGACAAAAAGATTATGATTCAATTTGTATAAAGTTCAACAGGCAAAGGGGACATATGCTAGTAGAAGTCAGAATGGTGGTTACTTTTTTAAAAAAAAACTTCGTCATTTAAAAAAAATGTGATAGGGGCTGGAGTGGCGGCTCAGTGGTTATGGCGCTTGCCTGGCACGCACGAGTACGTGAGTTCGAACCCCAGCCCCACATACACAACAAAGTGTTCGAGGAATGAAAGTCACATGAAAAACCAAATAAAATTGCTTCTCTCTGTCTCTCTCACTTTCCCCTCTTTCTTTAAAAATAAAAAATAAAAATAAATTTTTAAAATGTGGTAAAAAAACACATAAAATTTACCATTTTAACGTGGCAATTCAGTGTTATTTAACACATTCACAATACTGTGTAACCATTACCATTGTCTGGTTCTGTAACTTTTAAGTAGTTAATTTCCATTCTTCCTTCCCCCTATGAAGTTACTTTTGAAAACAATAATGACTGGCAGGGGCATAACGGTGGCGTCTGGATATTATTAATGTTTGTTCCTTTTTTTTAAGAGAGAAGGATAGTGAGAGAGAGAGAAAGAGAGAATCAATTTTATTTAGTTTACCATGCAGCTTTTGTTGCTTCAAGACTTCGTTGTGTAGGTGGTGCTGGGGTTTGAACCTGCATCCTTGCGCATGCCAGGCAAGCACCGTAACCGCTGAGCCACCCCTCCAGCCCCATGTTTGCTCCTTTTTAAAAAACATGCCAGTAGATGTTGTATGGCTGTGTTTATGTTGTGAACATTTACCTAGCTGTACACTTATATATACTTTTTTGTGTGAATGTTATATCTAAATTCATATAGATACATAAATATGCTAATAGCAGTTTTTCCCCCAGGGCAAAATTATGAATCCATTTTGTACTCACTTTGTTAACTTTTGTTTTCCAGTTGGTCTTCATGAACACAGGTATTATATTGGGTAATAAAATTTAAAACATCTTAAAGGACAAAACATTAATTTTAATGGTTTTCAGAATATAATGTTCCTAGCTGGGCATAGTGGCACATGCCTATAATCTCAGCAACTCCAGAGGCCGAGGCTGGAAGACCACAAGTTCAAGGGTAGTCTCAGCAACTTAGCAAGGCCCTAAGCAACTTAATGAGACCTTGTCTCCAAATAAAACATAAAAGGGGCTGGGGATGTTGCTCAGTGGTTAAGACCCTCTGAGGCTCAATCCCTAGTACAAAAGTCCAAAAAAAAAAAAGTTCCTTATGAGAGGCGAAGGGAGTGTCTTCCATCAAAACTTTACCCCATCACTGGTTTGCCTCAGGATGGATATTTTTATATTTCTCCATCACCCTGTGTGGTTCTGGACCTGTGCTGTCTCCCAGGCTGCCTTTCTTCCTGGTGGATATGGAAGGGGTGTGTTGGGGAGAGATGAGAGGGAGGGTGTCCCAGTTCTCCTTGGTCACTGGGTGCTCAGAGGACTCATTCCTTGCCAGGCAGGAAGTAAACTTGAAGTCAAGCTGGGAAAACTGAGGAGATAACAGATCATCTTGAGCAGTCTGCTTGACCCGTCCTGGAAAGAACATCAAGGAGCAGTTAAAGGCGTCACGCAAGCAAGTGGCCCTCCCCGTCCGTCATTCCAGAAAGAAGCACCCACTCTAGAAAGAGAAGACTTTACCAGCCTTCCCCAGCCCACCGAAGCTCCCTGTCCCTCTCGGATTTGGAATGCCTTTAAGCCATCTTGCTCTATGGACACGCTCACCTTTCAAATCTCAATTTTCATCTCCATCCCCTTCAAGCCTCTCAGGCACTATCAGTCTCTCCCTCTCCTATACTTCCATAGGACCTCATTCGTATATCTCCTAGAAGAGCCATTTCCTTGTGAAATTGTTTGCTGCCAAACTGCGATTTCCTTAAGAGCTGAAACTAAGTCTCTTTTCAATCACTGCATTCTCGACGCCTATACATTTCCTAGTACACAGCAGATACTCAACAAATGTTCACCTAAATTGCTGAAGGTAGATCTTATTCTCACCTTGACCCTTACCCCAAGCAGAGTGACTGTACACATTCCTTCCCCTTTCCTCAAGTTTTTTATTCTCTAATCTTTTCTTTGGTTCAAGATTGGTTGATTGTTTGATTGATTTTTTGGTACTGAGGATTGAACTCAGGGGCACTTGACCACTGAGCTACATCCCAGGTCCTTTTTTATTTTTATTTTTTTGAGATAGGGTTTAAGTTGCTTAGGGCCTCACTAAATTGCTGAATCTGGCCTGGAACTTGTGATCCTCCTGCCTTAGCCTCCCCAGCTGCTGGAATTATGGGTGTGTATCACTGCACCTGGCCAAGATTTCTTTCTTTTTAAAGAGAGAAGGAGAGAGAGAGAGAGAGAGAGAATCAATTTTTATTTAGATTTTCACATGGCTTTCATTGCTCCGACATTTAATTGTGTACATGGGTGCTGGGGTTTGAACCTGTGTATTTGGCACATGTTGGGCAAGTGCCGCAACCGACAAGCCACCACTCCAGCCCGCCAAGATTTCTTTCTTAAGAGATTATTATGTGTTTATGTAAGCAGGTGCCTGGAAACAGTGGTATAGATCCATGCCCACTTCCACATACATCCAGGGACCCAAAGATATCCCACTTCCTCTCCAGTCCTTTCTTGGAACTTATCCTGCTTCATCCCCTCAATTTTAAAAACTGGGAACATGTTAAATAAGTTGCTTCGAATCGAGCTTTCAGAGAGGAATTTTCTCCTACACATAAGAGAATTTCAGTCTTCAGTCCCCAGCACTGGGGAAAAAAGTCAATTTTATCTTTACTAGTCCTTTTCCTTACCTGTTAAACTTTTACAGTGGGCCAGGCATTGTCCTGATTGATAATCTAGTTGGAGAGGCAGACACTAATTTTGAAGATTTCATTGCACATGCTCTGGAAACATGTAACAGGGCACCTAACAGGGCTGTTGGTCAGACACAGCTTCCTTGAGGAACTGAAACTCCTGCCAAATCCTCCAATTAAAGTAGAAGACAGTTAAGAGGAAATGGGTGAAAAAGAGGAAACAGGAATTACATGTTTAAAAATCCCTGAAGTGCAGGAGGATGAGAGGGATCAAAGTTCAAGGATCTTAAAGACACTGCCAAGGGGCTGGAGCGGTGGCTCAGCGGTTACTCGGCTTGCTTGGCATGTGCAAGGTCCTGGGTTCAAACCCCAGCACCATGTACACAACAAGGTGTTGGAGCAATGAAAGCCACATGAAAAATGAAATAAAATTGATATTCTCTCTCTCTCTCCTCTCTCCATCACTTTCTACTCTCTCTCTCTCTCTCTCTCCTTTTGCCTTAAAAAAAAAAAAAACCCTGCCAATAGGTTGAGTCTGGAGCTGGGGTAGAATGGCTCAGAATGGCCCAGATGAAACTGGAGAGCATTGATGAAACAAGCCAGAGCCTTACTGTATGCAAGTCTGCTTTAGTCAGTTTTATTTAAAAGTGACAATAAATCCACTTCCAAAAAAGCGGAGGGGGGGGGGAAGGGAGCTTTATTGGCTCAGCAGCTAAAAGTTCAGGGCTTTGAAGATCAAAGGTGTCATCGAGCTTTGATACCTCTCTCATCTTTGCTCTCCTTTGTGATAGCTTCCTTCCTTCTTTCTTTGTGAAATTGTCCCCTGATCTCCCTAGTCACAAAGAAGACAACGACTGGGTTGGAAATGAACAGAGGGCAAAAAAAGATCATTCATACAGGCTGCTTATCTTTCCACTCTTCAAGACCTTCAAGGTTACCTTCTTTTCAGGTGAAACAGAGACCTCTCCACCTTAGACCCTCTGTGGAAAAGACTAGATCCTAGCCTTTTAGTAAATTTATGGAGGTAAAGAAAGAGACAGGTGAGGGGGCTCTGTTCCCAGATACCAGAACTGTTTGTTTTCTTAAAATAGCAAATCCATCTCTTCCTGTTTTGTTTTGTCTCTAAGGGCTGAAATGCATTTTCTCTGCTGTATCCTCAGCGTTCCGGAGGAGTAGGGTCTTTGGTTTCGGTAATTGGGGAAATCGAGGGCAGGAACCCCAGAAACTCTTGTCTGCCGCCCCCTCATTTTGCTTCTCTGCTTCCCAGCCCCATCCGCCCTGACCTAGTTGTCTCTCGCTGCTGCTTCCCGCCGGCCTCCGGGCCCAACTTGGGGCTTCAGAACTCCCCTGTCCAGTGGGCAGCCTTCCCTCCACCTCACGCACACCCAGCCTAGGAAGGAGCACTCCAACACCATCCCACCCAGGGACCCCTTTTATCTGGGATGGGCGCTTCCGCCTCCGGGGTGGAGACTCCTCCCCCTCACCGTCCCAATTGTATTCCCTGGAACTGCAGCCGGAAAAGCCTCGGCCTGCCCAGACCAGGGTGAGCGAGAAGCTGGTTCCCCCTGGCAGCCGGCTCCTGGCACCCCAGGAACCGGCGCGCGGCCGGCACCGCAGCACCAGAAGTCGCGAGCACCGCTTGGGCCGGGCTGCGGGCGGTGCGGACGCGGTTTCAGCACCACGGACAGCGCCCTGCTCGCGGCCCTGCTGCCCGCGGCGCTCTCCGGCGGGCAAAGGCAAGGCTGCGAGATATGCCCGCGGCATGGCCCGGCGCTCCAGCCCCATGGCACTGCTCCTTAGCTTTGGCCTCCTCGGGCTGTGCTCAGGTAAGAACGGGGGCCGGTCAGGCTCCCCTACCCCAGCCGACGACCCAAGACGTTGCACTCTGTTCCCGGCTCTGCGGCTGCGGAAGGTGGAAGGGAGGGATTCCCTAGAGGTGGGGGAGCCTGCTGACCATTAGTGGGGAGACCCTGGTACTGCAGGGAGCACCTGAAAGACTGAACTGGAAGGAGGATCTACCTGAAGGCGTAAGTGATGCAAGAAAGGGATGGAAACCTCGCCAATGGTGGTGGGAGGGTGTGGGCGCAGAGACGAAGGAGGGAGGGGGGTCTCCCCAGCTTTTCTGGGATGGCAAGAAGGGATTGCGATGCTATGTGACTTTTTGTGAAACACTATCTCAAGAAATTTATCTGGTTCAGAACCTTTTCCTTGGCTTTCCGTAATTTCCCAACCCGGTTCTCCCGACTTGGGTCCCTCCCCAGGGATAAGACTGGAAGGGGAGAGGACCACTTCTTAGTTCTCTTGTGGGATGAGACAGGAAAGTTGGAAAAGAAGAAACGGGCAGGCTGAGGATCAGGAAGGAGCTCTCTGAGGGGCTGAGGAGAGGTGTGTTTGTGTGGAGCTATGGAAGTGTGTGGATGGGGCAAGAACAAAGGGAATGTCAGACGGGATGAGCTTGCTACCCTGCATGAATCCATTGCGGTGGACTCCTGTGTGTATGGAGCTCGGGATTCAATGTACCTCCTGATTCACAGTGAAGAAAGTCCACTCATTCTCCAAGCCAGTGCCTGTTGGCGGGGGGGGGGAATGGTGTCATGACCACAGTCACATGTGAAGCACACAATGCTATTTGCACACTCTGATTAACAATAAAGGATATGTGGTGGAGCACATAATTGTTCCCCTTTCAATACCCTCTAAACATCCCATGAACTGTAAGTATTTATTGGGAAAGCCATGGAAACTGAAACTTCAAGCCTTTTGAAACCACCCTCTGAGACTGAGGGTTTCCATTAATCCTTGGAGAGTGGGTTCTTAGTATGGGCATCTTTTTCTGGACTTCTTGGTCAGTGATCTCAGTGAGGGGCTTCTCTATGAGGATATTAATCTGGGACCTCCACAGGATAACCTAAGTATTTTTTAGTATCCTTAGGTATGGGGAAGTAGGAAGTTATAGCCTCCTGGTTGGGCCTATGGATTGTCCCACCTGCTGACAGAAGGTGGGATCCTTTGGATCTCTTATCTTGTTAACTCACTTCCTGCCTCTGCCTTGCTCAGGGGTGTGGGGTACAGACACAGAGGAGCGGCTGGTGGAACATCTCCTGGATCCCTCCCGCTACAACAAGCTCATCCGCCCAGCCACTAATGGCTCCGAACTGGTGACTGTACAGCTCATGGTATCACTGGCCCAGCTCATCAGTGTGGTGAGTGAGGGTCCCAACCTCTTGCCCAGCTATCGAAGTCAACCCAGCCAAAAAATGTTAGTGTTTTTATTTAGTCTGCTTGTGTGACCAATGTGAGAGGGGCTGTGGGTAGTGGTAGTAGGGCTACAGGCAGGGTGCCAGGGGGCTTCTCAACAGTTTTCTATTTCTCTGCAGCATGAGCGGGAGCAGATCATGACCACCAATGTCTGGTTGACACAGGTTAGTGCTCTTCCTACCCATACCTTTGGCATTCACCCACTTCTCCTTCTCTGAAAAGTACATACTTTGGCGTCCTACATAGTTGGATTTAAATCTTGGGTTGGCCACTCACCAGCACTGTGATTTTAATTAAACATGTTAAACTCTCCAAGATTCATTTTCCTATTTGTCAAACATAGATTGTAATACCTTGGCTTAGTTGTGCAAATTGAATGAGAAAGTATCATATGAGCCACACTTATTGGGCAGAGAAGTCACTGTGGAGGAAGCTTGCTTTTGAAAGCTTCTTCAGGCCATACGGGTCCCCTCTTGTCTCTTTCCTTGACCTTGGGTCCCTCTCTGGGGCAGAGGTTGGTGCTGCCTCCCTCTCTTCTCTTCCTAGGAGTGGGAGGATTATCGCCTCACCTGGAAGCCTGAGGAGTTCGACAACATGAAGAAAGTTCGACTTCCTTCCAAACACATCTGGCTACCAGATGTGGTCCTGTACAACAAGTAGGTGACCCTGGAGAGTAATGAGAAGGTTGGGGGAGACCATGGGAGTGCTCAGGGGAGGAAGAAGCTTGAGGAAAGAAGAGAAATTAGCTTATGCTGTGAGGGAAAGGGGACTTTTCATTGCCAAATATGCAGACAGGTACTGTCCAGACAGAAAAACCCAGATTACTGAGATTTACTGTGGACAGCCAAGGTGACCTGGATCATGACCAACCCCTTCTCAGTCAATTAGGACTGCCAGTACTGGGGACTTTGGTGGGCATATTAAAAAAATGTCAGACCCAGGTGCCTAAACTGATTCAAGAACAGGTTTTCCTGGAAGCACAGGCAGAGAAGCTTAAGTCCCAGATCCTCCTACAGGTTCTATACTGTCTCCTGTGTCCCTCTCACCTTTAAGGTGATGGGAACATGCTGTGTGGGTCCCTATACCCCTTCTCTGCTTGGGGATCCTCACTCTGGCCGCCCCACCTTCCCCAACATGAAACAACCAGCCTACACAAAATGTGACAAGTAGCAGATATGTCCCTCTCCTGCCCTCTTCAACCTGGGAGGCTGAACAGGCCTTCTGACCAGGACACCTATTATACCTCTCGCTCAATTCCCTCTGCACCTCCCTGTCCTCCTGGGCGTCACTCTCTGACCTGGATGCCCCTCCCCATGTCTTCCTCTGCTCCGCTTGGGGGGTTAATGGGTGGATAGGGGAAGGCCTAGGCCAGGACTGACCGTGCTCATCCCTTGGTAGTGCGGATGGCATGTACGAGGTGTCCTTCTATTCCAACGCGGTGGTCTCCTACGACGGTAGCATTTTCTGGCTGCCACCTGCCATCTACAAGAGCGCGTGCAAGATTGAAGTAAAGCACTTCCCATTTGACCAGCAGAACTGCACCATGAAGTTCCGCTCGTGGACCTACGACCGCACTGAGATCGACCTGGTGCTCAAGAGCGATGTGGCCAGCCTGGACGACTTCACACCCAGCGGTGAGTGGGACATTGTGGCGCTGCCAGGCCGGCGCAATGAGAACCCTGACGACTCCACTTACGTGGACATCACCTACGACTTCATCATTCGCCGCAAGCCGCTCTTCTACACCATCAATCTCATCATCCCCTGCGTGCTCATCACCTCCCTGGCCATTCTTGTCTTCTACCTGCCCTCGGACTGTGGCGAGAAGATGACCCTGTGCATCTCCGTGCTGCTGGCGCTCACCGTCTTCCTGCTGCTCATCTCCAAGATCGTGCCTCCCACCTCCCTCGACGTGCCGCTCGTGGGCAAGTACCTCATGTTCACCATGGTGCTTGTCACCTTCTCCATCGTCACCAGCGTGTGCGTGCTCAACGTGCACCACCGCTCTCCCACCACGCACACAATGGCGCCCTGGGTCAAAGTCGTCTTCCTGGAGAAGCTGCCCACTTGGCTCTTCATGCAGCAGCCGCGCCACCACTGCGCCCGCCAGCGCCTCCGCATGCAGCGTCGCCAGAGAGAGCGCGAGGGCACCGGCACCCTCTTCTTCCGCGAAGCCTCCGGGGCGGACTCTTGCACCTGCTTTGTCAACCGCGCATCAGTGCAGGGGTTGGCAGGGGCTTTTGGGTCTGAGCCCCCACCGGTGACGCGCCCGGGGCGCTCCGCGGGGCTCTGTGGCTGCGGCCTCCGGGAAGCTGTGGATGGCGTGCGCTTCATTGCGGACCACATGCGAAGCGAGGACGACGACCAGAGCGTGAGTGCAGCGATGGGAATCATCCGGTGGGAGTGAAATAGGACTCCCCGGAGGTGGCGGGAGTAGGGTGTGCGGGGAGCCGGGGCCTGGGCACCTGGAAAGCAGGGTGCCACCCAGACACTGAAAGCAGAGTGTAGGATGAAGAAAATGTGAATCAGGCCTGTGCTGGGGACCGGGCACTGGCTTGGGGGCTTCTGGGTTGTCCACCCTGAGGCTGTACTTCCTGAATTAGAGTTTGTCTAATAGGCGACCTTGCTGCATCCTGAGGACTGGTATCCAGGGTGAAATCCCTCTGCTGGGGCATCTTTAATGTCTGGAGGGTGGTCTGGAATGAGAGAGAGGCCTAGAGCGATCACTCTGAGCTCCTTCCGCAGCTCACATTACCACCTCCAAGTTGTTAATCTGCAGTTCTTAGCACAAATGGAGATGAGTCCTTTGTGCACCCCTTGGGGAGCAAAATTGAGGACAGTAGGGATGTGTGCGTGGGTGGCATGGGGCGGGGACAGGGCTAAGAGGTTCCATAGGCGTGCACTGGAGGGAGAGAGAAATCCCAAATCAATCTCTCTTTTCTGCTCTTCTGGGTCCCTGGGAACAGCATCATGAAATATTTTTGGAGATGGGGGTAGCTGGATGGGAGGGCTCCCTGCCCCCCACCCCCCAACACACACACCTGCACATTCTGTTTTTGACTTGTTCTGCCCGCGCTTTACCGAAGGGATCGCTTGAGACCGAGCAGGGAGTTGGGGGAGGTATAATGAGTTGACATCCCCCTCTCCTTCTGGCAGCATCTGGCCTGCCCTGTGGTTGGTCTCCAGGTACCTGGTTGGTTCCAGGCCAAGGCTCAGCTGTTGCCATGGTGACTGGCCAGGTTTCCTCTGGGACTCTGCCACTCCTTTTGGGGGATGAGAAAGGGCATAGGGGCACTACTGTTTGTGTGGTTGGGGTTGGTGTGTTTTATAGGTCTATTCCCTTGACTGGCAGGAAGTTGGGTTGGAGCTAAAGCTTGGGTCAGTGAGCATCTTTCTGTCCAGATCAAGAAAGAGGGGCCTGAGACTGGAGGAGATGGTGCAGGAGCGGGAGAACAGCTGAGGCCAAGTGGGAGATTCTGGGGTGCAGGGCTGAGCTGCTGCTGCATCATGGCCTCCACCCCTCCTGTTGCAGTCCACTGTGTTGTGCATTTACTGAGCTAGGTGCTGGGGATGCAGTGACCTACTTGGAATATTCACAGTCATCTCGAACTTGATATATATCCAAAACCAAGTGCTCAATCTAAATCCCCACCTCCAACTTATCCCCAGCTGCCACATCTTTTATAAATGGCATCACAGTTAATCCAATGGCTCAGATCCTTGACTCCTCTCTTTCTCTCTCATCTCCTACATCATCCTAGTCATCAGAAGTCCTGAACTGTGAGCATCACTTCCAAATCCTCAACTTCATCCTTTTCTCATCACCTCCATGCAAGCACCCTGATTCTAGGCCACCATCAATTCTTGCCAGGCCCAGGGAATAATCTCCTAATAATCTCCCTAATTCAGCTCCTGCAGTCCTGTGTCCAAATAGACAAAGACTGTCTTCAGCTTGTGGTTTTACCTCTTTACTCTGCAGGCTGGCTTATCTGCACAAAAGTCTTAAACATACCAAGCTCTTTCTTGCCTCAGGACCCTGCACATATAGGTCTTTCCCTGGAATCTCTTCTTTTTCCCTTTTAAAAATCATTATTTCTGGGTGCAGTGGCAAATCCTTATAATTCCAGTGACCTGGGAGACTGAGGCAGGACCACCAAATTCAGGTCACCCCATGCAATTTAGGGAGATACTATCTCAAAGTAAAAAATAAGGCTGGAGATGTAGCTACATGGTAGAGCACCCTTGAGTTCAATCTCCACTACTGAAAAAAGAAAAAGAAATGTTACTGCTTTTATTAATTTTGCTCTACTATTGGAGAGTAAGTTTTGGACTCTGTGTCTCTTTATCCCAAATACGTCAGTGTGTCTCTCTTAAAAACAAGGACACTGGGGTTGGGGATTTAGCTCAGTGGCAGAGCACTTGCCTAGCATGCGCAAGGCCTTGAGTTTGGTCCTCAGCCCTGAAAAAAAAAAAAAAAAAGAACAAGGACACTCTTTCATATAACCCAGACTCAGGGCTGGGGGTGTAGCTCAGTGACAGAGCAGTGCATGCCATGTGCGGGGCCCTGGGTTCCATCTCTAGCACCATATATGAATAAAAAAACAAAATAAAACAAACAAAAACAACAGCAGCAAAATCCAGGTTCGGATTAAATGGGGAAATTTAGTAACAATACATTTCTCTAATATAAAGCAATGTTCAGATTTTTCCTATTGTCCCAGTATGCCCTTTATAGGATCACCACCCCTACCCCCACCCCAACCCCAATCCAAGGTCTCTAGTTGCATTTGGTCGTCCTGTCTCCTTAGTTTCCTTCAATCTGGAATTGGTCCCCAGCTTTAACTTTGATGGTGTAAACATTTTAAAGTACAGGCTAGGTGCATTCACTGTTTGGGGTTTGTCTGTTCCACGTATCCCTGAAACAGCTGGCTCTCTCTCACTCATCAGATCTTAGCTTAAATGTCACCACCTCAAAGAGATTTCCCTGGCCATGCTCCGAATTAGATCCTCCTCCATTTCTCTATCTCAGCCCTTTGTTTCCCACAAAGTGTGAAGTTTTTTTTTTTTTTTTCTGACTTGTTTTAGTCTCTGGTTCTCACTGTAGACTGCATACTACAGTAAGTGTTCGTCTTGCCCAGTTGTCTCCCCAGGGCCCAGCATGGTGCCAGTAGGCACAATTGTGACATGAGTGAGTGATTATTTAGTTGCTGAATAAATGAAGGTGCCCAGCTGCCTCCTCCCCACCCCCGGAGCTGGCTGGGCTCCAGCGAATCATGTGCACAAAGGAGTAGACTCAGGCCAGAGTGGAGCAGCCCCATGGTGCAAGCCCTGTGGTCAACTCTCCAACCCTAGAGTATTCTTTTTTTATTTATTTATGTCTTGGACCTGGTGCTGACCCTCTGGGGCCTCTGTAGTTAAGGTGGTGTTATTGGATAGGGCTCCCCATGCAATCATCAAAGGAGAAAAGCCTGCATCCATTTACTGGACTCTGTGTTCCTGAAGCTGGGGTTACAGAGTAGAATCAGGCAGGGTTCCTGTGGTAAGGTGCTCACAGCTTAGTGTGGGGGTGGGGTGGCGGGAGACAGACATAGGAATTGAAACTACTCAGTGTAGCAGCAATGCTGGGGTGAAAATGTGCGTCAGTGAGAGGGAACCCAGAAGCCGCAGTGTTTGTGATATCGAAGTTAGGGAGGCCTTCATAGAGAAGGTGATATTTGATTTGGGCTTTGAGAGGTGTGTAGGAGTTCACCAGGTAGAGAAAGGGAAGTCAAGATTTTTAAGATACAAAGGAAAGCCAAAGGCATAGAGACGAGAAGACATGTTGGGGTTTGGTAAGTTTGGATTATGGGATGGGAGAGAATAGAAGAGAAGTTTCTATTTGTCATGGCCAGGTCTTGATTCTAGACCTGGAGGTTTGGTTGGGCCCTGAAGACAGTGGGACCATGGGAGGCTTTCAGGCAGTTAAGATCAGACAGGCGTTCTGGGACCTCTGAAGGAGAGGGGTGGGGTGGGTGTAGGTATGGTGGGACCTGCTACCCCATTCTGCATCGTGTGACTCACACCTGGGCCTCACCTGGGCCGCCTCCTTCTCCTCCATCCAGGTGAGTGAGGACTGGAAGTATGTCGCCATGGTGATCGACCGCCTGTTCCTCTGGATCTTTGTCTTTGTCTGTGTCTTTGGCACCATCGGCATGTTCCTGCAGCCTCTCTTCCAGAACTACACCTCCACTACCCTACTCCACCCAGACCACTCGGCTCCCAGCTCCAAGTGAGAGAGGAGCACATCTCCCTCCTGCTCCAGCCTGTGGCCCCTGTTGAACAGCGTAGGGTGGAGGCTGGCAAGTGAGCTACCAGGAAGAGGGGTGCTGTCCCCACAGACCCATCCTCTTACTTCCTGCGGAGTGCTCCCCGACACTCCATCCCCACATGGCCAGCTCCAGCGAGAAGGATTGGATCAGCTGCGTTACGTACGGGCCGTTCTCCTTCTCTCACACCAATCCCGACAACAGTATCGATGCGGAGGACCAGGCTCAGTGGAGGACAGAGATGTCAGAGCCCTCCACCCTGGGGAGGGGAATGGGGAAGGGCCAGTAGGGGACAGAATCACCCACTGCCTCCAAGTCATGGAGCTCAGAAGTGAGGAGCAGAGCAGGGAGGCCTGGTGTGACCTGGTGTCCACTCTTTTGTTAGGGGATTGCAGCCCGGCTGGGTGGGCCTCATAGCATCAGAGGTTCCTGCCCAGAGGGCTTAGCCTGGGGGAGGCTTCCAGCTCAGTCCCACAGCCCTGTGCCTCTAAGGGGTCGTCAGCCCAGCCCCAGGTCCCCTGCTGCCCAGTGAAGAACTCTGCCCCTCCTAGACTTCCTCTCCTTTCTTGCTCAGGCTCAGGGTGTGATGGGCAAGGCGAGGTATTAGGGCAGCCTCTGAGTCCTGAATCTTTGGGTGATCTGCTTGGAGACTGAGGCCCAGATGCTTGAACTGTGTGAGAAGGGCAAGTTTATAGGCTTTTGGAGCTGGAAGAGCCTTTTACAGCCGTGGATTCCAACAGGAGCCATGTCACAGATGAACCAGAAGGTGACACACACTTTGGAAGGTGAGAGGTCTCTGACCCTTTTCCACCCTGAAGACCATCTGGCTATGGTATGCCCTGTTTCCCCCCACTTTGAACTGCTCGAAGGAAGTGAACCAAGGACTTTAGCTTTAAGCACACAGGGTGCTGGGCTGGGCAGGAGAGCTGCCTGTGGAGGCCACCTGAGCAGGGTGGGGCAAATCCCCAGACTTGGCCACATCAGCGATGTGCCTGCTCTGACTCCTTCCCTTCCTCCTCCTAACTAAACCTGAGCAGGTTGAAACCGAAGTTCAGAAGGAAGGAAGGGTGTGCTGCTGCCAGTGACCCAACTCCCTCTCAAGAAGCGTAACTTCAGGGGCCCATCCTGGGTGTCCCTGCAGGCTGTGTTTCCACACTTCCCAGGGGCCTGCTGGAAGCACATCTACTAAGGGATCTCCTGTCCCTGCCTCTGATCTGTGGTCCCAGCCCATGTTTGGAGCTGGGCCAGCAGATGGTGGGTCACAGAGAGGTCACTCTGCCAATACACCCGGGGGATTAGGCCATTCTGTGCTGAGGCAAGCAGGGACTGCTGAGATGGGAGGCTATGCTGACATGTGGGTAGGAGGGGACAGACAAAGAACACTGGACAAGATTACCGCAGCAGAATTCTGGTCTCAGCTCTGCTTCTTACTCATTGAGCAATCTCTAGCCAGTTCTGTTGCTTTTCCAGGTTTCAGCCTCCTTGTCCATAAAACAGGGAGAGTAATGCCCTCTTCCTGGGGTTGCTGTGAGGATGAAGGATGCTTGCAAAGAAGCCTGTTGCTATACCTGGCTTAGAGCAGCTGCTTCCTGAATGTCGCATCTGAGAGGTCCCCCAGAGCCTGTGGGCTGGGGCCACCTGACTGGCATGGCAGCTCCCTCCCAGACCCACACCTACCCTGTCTCATCCTTGAGCAAACCAGGTCACCCTAAACAGGGCTTGGATGTGGAGAGCTGGGAGTGGAGGGGGCCGCAGAGGGAGAGCAGCGTTACAGGGCGTTGCTGAGTGAGCGGAATGGGCGAGAGCTTCTCTCTGGAGCATCCTCAGCAAGCTTGATTCCACCCCCTGGAGGATCTCTTGCCCTGGCCCTGCCTCCCTTCAAAGGTCAGCTCCTCCCGATGCAGGCGTGTGCTCAGGGATAGCTGACCTTGCCCTGAGTGCCGAAGAGCATCCCTGGGACCTGACACCTCCCGCTCTAGAGCATATGCTGAAGCACATTTTCTCCGCTTGCGGAATGAGTTTGTGGACACAAGGGCGAGTCCCTGAATCACGAAGACCCCCCTCTTCCGGAACAGAGCATTGGAAGAGAGTTGCCTGTGTTATGCCCAGACCCCCATCAAACCCATTGCCCCAGGGAAGATATCCTGGAATCCAAAAGTGCAACTGGAAAGGAGCTAACTCTTCCTCCCTGCCAGCTGCTGCGGTGGTTGTTGGTTTTTTTTCTTTTTGGGGGGGGTGCTCTGGGGATCAAGCCCAGGGCTTCACACATGCTTGGCAAGTGCTCTGCCACTGTACTCCAGCCCTGTACTTGTAACACTTCCCACAGTGGCTGCTGTCCAAGTCAGTTACTGAACGTGCTGGAGGGGCTGCTACAGAGCAGCCGGTCTGACCCCTCGGTGTCCCATTTAACACACTGGGAAATGGAGGCGCAGGATCATTTGCTGTCTGATCCCACACAGGCACTTGACTATGGCTTGCTGATCTGCATGTATACAGTGGGGACAGCAGCAGGTGGGTGCTGCCGTGGGGAAGGAGGTCAGTGTACGGAAATTTCTCCATTCTGGGTGCAGCCCTTTGGGGACCATTGCAGTAGGGAGCAATAGAGGGCAGAGGTGATGAAAGGAGGGTCCCACCGGGAGGTTTGGGGAACCACAGTCCCTCCTTTTTGGTGATGTCAGTGGTAGGGGGACTCTTGCCTCTTTTCCACAGTGGGGCTGCCTCCAGGGAGAATTGGGTACCAGGCTTGGTACTGGGCAAGGATGGAGGAGGCTCCAGATCTGAAGAGGGAGAGATGCGGGGAGCGGGGAGGTGGTGGGGAAAGGGGATTTGGGATTTCTCAACAGAGATGATAGGGCTACCATGACTTGATAGCCATCTTTGTCTGTAAAGAAGGTGCCACAGGCTGCTTCTGATGGCTGGCACTGCAGCAGCAGGAAGGCAGCTCCCTGGCAGTGAGGTATGCAATCTGCAACAGCTGGCACCAAGTTATTGAAAAGTTAAAAGCAAACAAGATGCAGCATCCCCCCAGCCGGTGTGTTCTGCAAGGAAGGCTGTATGTGCGGGAAGGGCAGGACCATTTCCCCCTAAGGAAAGAGGACGATCGACGATGGGCGGGGGGCGTCTGCCTGTTTCCAAATCCATGTACTAGCTACTGTTTACTAAGGGTCTGCTCCGGGTCAGTCCCTTTGGATGCACTTCTATTATTTCTCAAAACAACCCTGTGGGAAGCGCCCATTTGACGGACAGCTGGCGAGTAGCGCTGGCCCCCAAACCCAAGATTGTCCCAAAGTCCAGGCTCTTGCTGTGGCCCTTGGGGCAGGTAGGAAAAAGAGCTCTTAGGAAGGGGGACATTCAGGGCCTTTTCTGAATCGCTCCCCAAGCCAGAGTGACTGGGTTCCAGTTATGTCACCCTCTGCTTCTAGGCAGCAGTGCACTGGTTGGTGTGGCATTCCTCATAGACCAAATAGTGCTGGCCAGCCTCCTGTTCACTGACCCCAGCCAGACAGAGAGTCCCCTTTTAGTCGTTATCCCAACAGGTCTAAAAGGAGAGTGTGACAGTCACATTGTTCCTAAGGGACTTTTAGCTCTAGGAATCTGTAGGACACCTCAGTCACATACCCTTGGTGCCCTTCTCCCCCACTGCTCTCGACCTCCCTTGTCTGTGCTCCTGGAATATTTGTGCTGGCCTAGCTGTCTCCTGGACTTTATTAGGACTCAAGATTCTCGTAAAGAAAGTTGTTTCCAAAGACGTCTTGTCTTTCTGTTATTTGGGGGGATGTGTATGATGGGTGAGAATTTTCCAGGCCTGGGTGGGCACATATGGGAAAAGGGGAGAATCCTGGAGAAATGGAACTCATGGTGGTGAGAGCAATGACACAAGTTCAGAGAAAAAGTGAAAAGTCTGCTGCTGAATTATTAGTTTGTTGCTTTACAAACCCACTTGTCAGATGGAAGAGAAATGGCAAAACATGAACAAATAAATAAAATTTCGGGCCACCTGGATGAAATGGGGAGTGGATAAAAACGGAAACGAGAGCTTGGAAAAAAATTCCTGCTGTGCTTTTGCTTTTTAGCCCACTCAGCGCAGGGGTTGAAGGCTTTATGAAGACTGTACACTTCCTTATTTTCTTTTGCAATGCTAGGTATTGAACTCAGGGGCTCACATGTTAAGCACATGCTCTATCATGGAGGAAAAAGTCCTTTTTGGGTGGTATTGGAGATCAAATCCAGGGGATGTTATCTCCAGCCTTTTTTTTTTTTAATTTTTTGAGACAGGGTCTCCTAAGTTGCTGAGGCTGGCCTCAAACTTGCAAACCTCCTGCCTCCTGCCTCAGTTGCAGGGATGACAGGCGTGTGCCCCCACACTCAGGGAAACCGTCCGCTTTCTGAAAGATACGGGTCTTTCCCTCCAGGTGGAACCAGGAGCTGTCAGAGGACTCGAGATTCTTGGTACATCATAGGAGACGTTAGACTGCACTCTCTTTAAAGAAAATTTGTTCAGTTCTAGCACTAAATTTCAGTAACTGAGTTCTGGTCCTTATGTGCCATGACCCAAAACACATTGCAGGCACTCACAGCCTCAGTTCCAGCTGTATAGAGGCTGAGGAATGAGGTTTCATTATGATTTAGCTAGCCTCGCTATTTAGCTGTGTCCTCTGGGTCAAGGATGGGTCTTCTAGAAATTCTGGATGCCATCTAGACTATGAAAAACAAATGTCTTCAAGACTGCAACTAAAGCTGTTCCAGTCCCCAGCTGCAGCTCTACTCCAAAGGTGTACACTCCTGCAGGCAAAGCAGCAGGGCAGGGGTGCATGGGGGAGCTGGAATTGTGTAACTGCCACGCAACCTCAAGGGACGTTTCCCTGTTGTGGGCTTTGAATCCCACGTGGCCAAGTCCCTGAGGACAAAACATTTAGCGGTGGGCTCTGATGGTATGGAGCTGGGGAAGTACTGAAGAGGTGCTTGATGGAGCCCAGGCCACTCAGCGGGAGAGAGGTGCTTTGAAGTGGCTCCTTTCTGCAGGCTGAGGGACTGAGGGATACCCCTGTCCCCAGGTTCTGTCCAATGCAACTGGTGCTGTTACCAGAAATCCCAAGACCACAGGTCCCTCTGTCCTCACCTTCACCTCCCTCAAGAAAGCAAGACTTGAAGCTTTCTAACAACTCAGATTGTTCATTACTTTTATTGGAGGAATGTATATTGAGTCACTTGAAGAGACACAAAAAGCGGAATCGTAGATCTGGACTGCAGCCATCACGGAACCAAGGCTATGCCTGGGCTCTTCCCCACTCTGCTTCTGGAGTCACTGTGAAGACCCCAAAGCCAACAAAAGTCCCTTCAACTTGAGTAAAGGAAATAGCTTCAAGCATTCAACAATTTTTACAAGTGATTATTCAAAGGAGGCACAATAGCCACATTTCAGACAAATCAACTACAATGATCATCAAAAAGAAAGGAGGGAGGGCTCTTGCTTACTAAAAACAAAGATGGGACAGAACTGAACACAGGGTGGGAGGTCTGCCCGCTGAGACTCGGGGGCCATGGGAGGTGGTGGGGCAGGCCCGGCGCGGCTCAATTCCAGCAGGCGTGTGGAGGGCAGGGGTGCTTCTTGCTCTCTCCTACAGCAGAAACTGAATACTGCAAGTTTGCTAGATAAGATCTTGGGGACCAGTGTGGACTCGGACCTTGAGAGCCCCTGTACTTCCAGTAACGGGGTGGGAGGAGCAGCTGAGTCCGAGCTTGGCCAGATTCTAAGGCCCAAGAGGGAGCAGAGGTGCCAATCACCCTGAGGATCCGGTAGGTAACCCTCCAGCCTGGAGAAGCGAGGTGACGGGAGCCACAAGGTCACTCTGCAGTCAGGACTAACTGCCTTCAGCTAATATTCACAAAGCCAGGCCCCTTCCACCCCAGAAGACAGGCATCATTTCCCTACCAGTTCCTTGAGAAGCTTCGGTGTCCCACAAAGACATCCTTAGTATAGCTTAAAAACTTGCATTATTTTGTTCAATTTTTGGTCACAGGTACAGAAAGTATAGTAGCCAGAAGAATAAAAGTGCAAATGCAAATATATCTACTGTTGAAGAGGTGGGCCAGACAGGGTGGGTGAACTAGTCAGCAGTCTGCAGGGGAAAGGGAAGGACACTGGGTTGGCCGTTCACACTTGAAGTCACATCTTCCAAAGGGAACAGGAGGCTCGGTCCTGGAGGGAGCAGGGATTTGGTAGTCCTCCCAAACACATTTGGCTCATTTGGCTCCAGAGTCAGACGTCATCAAAGGAGTCCACCCCAAAGAATTTGATGACAGCCTGCCCTGTCACCTATACCCACTATTGTCTTGTGCTGTCAAGCCCTGCAAGTCTCCCCTAGTGGGCAGGAAGACCTCAGGCCTGTGCCCCGCTCAAGAACCAACCTCTGAAGCTCGCTGGCAAAATGAAAGCACTGGAATGAATGGGAAAGTGCATCTGAGTTTGAAATCTGTGCAGCTGCAGTTAAGAATCAATACCTCTGGCGTTCCTTTAAAAACTCATGATTCACACAGGGCTTAGCTTCCCTTGGGATCAAGGCCATGAGAGATACTGTACTGGATCGAACCATGATCTGACTCGACACGATTTCTGCCCGCCTCCTTGCTAAGTCCTGACTGTCTGAGCAGACGATTTCCCCGCTAGGAACTGTCCTGGGTTTTTTCCTACTAGTCAACAGGGGTCGCTGGCTCTACACCCTGCAGGAGCTGATGAGAGCTTGGCAATATTCCAAGGAATGTCAGTCCCTGCCCCCGGGGAAGTGGTTGTGTCACTCTGTAGGGGGAAACCTCAGCTACTGCTTGGGCAACTTCCCTGGCCCAGTCTGGCTGGTTCTCCACTTCCCGCTGCCCTGGGAAGGGACGCGTCCTGAGCAGCAGCCTTTCTCTGGCTGGCTAAAGTGCAACTTCCCATGGCGGAGCAGGGTTTGTAGATTCCCATCATCTTCCACTGGCCTGGGTAACGAATCGACTGTAGTCTTCAACTCCTGCCCTTGGGAATATTTCATCAGATTCTTTAAGTTCACCTCTTTATCCTCCGGCGTGAGGAAGGAGAAACTTAATGATCACAGGTGAGTAGCTCTGAAGCAGAGTGGGGCGGGGAATAGAGGGGCCGTGGAATCCACAAATGAGATCTATCATCCCTGACATGATTCACAGAGAACTGACCGCAACCCAATCAGGTCCACAAGAGGTCAGTGTAGCAAACACACGAACACAAAAACGAGAACAAACAAAAAAACCTTAAGAAATGGGCTTCAGGTGCTCAGTGAGTGCTTATGCTTTGGGTGGGAAGATGAACCCCTTTCTCTTCCTGTAGGCCTTTGCTTCTTCACTTGAAAAGAGTAGGGCCCTGTCCAGACCCTGCCTAGAAACCCCAAAGAAAGCAGGATAAATGGGAACCCAAAGTTCTCAAGTATCTCTAATTATGGTTCCATTAAAAAAAAAAGAAAGAAAGAAAGAAAAAAAGGTGGGGGATAAAAAACTCCCCCAACCCTTGACCAACGTGATGAGGAATGCTACAACCTCCCTCTCGCACCTGCGTAGAACACCCTCAAGCCATCAGTCATTGGGAACCGGGCAGAGATAAAAGTTCTTTTCCTCCTGGGGTTTGCTTATCCAGTTTCCATAGCCCATGTCCTTGAGGCTTTTTTTGAAGTAGTTCTTGGTTATCTCATAGTCTCGGGCAGCTTTCTTGGCCTCGCCATAGGAGAGTTTCAGTAAGTCCCTGCGGTACCGGAAGGAGCAGAGCTTCTTAAACTGAAGAAAAATGTTCTTTTTAGATACCCGGGACAATTCATTTCGTGGCCTGGGGAAATAAGAGCAGGCGTTACTCACCTGGGACCGGGAGAGGTGGGAGCCGGAGGGGAGAAACCACAGAGGGACGGTGGCCCTCAGGCTCTGGAGACAGCTTTGCTCCCACTGCCCTCCCACCTCCTTACCCATCCACGGTGCCTCTGGTGCCATCCAGGATCTCTAGGTCGTAGCCATCGGCCAAACACCAGTTGACACTCGTCTCCTTCGTCTTCCCGGATTGCCTTTTGGAATCATACACGCTGACTCGGCCCACCTAGGAGTCCCAGGAGTGAAGAGACAAAGGTGAAAGCCATTTAGGGTTAAGATTTGGAAGCAGGGACTCCAGCCTCGAGTGCAAGAGGGAGTGTGGGGCCATGATCTTCCCTGTCACTTAGCATTCTATTTGGTTAAGACTGAGCAGATTCTAGAAACACTACCCAACTGGATTCAGATCAATTCCACGCTAAGAGGAAGAAGGACATTGGCATCCAAAGGGAGGAAGTGATGAGCACTTGGGATGCCCACGAAAGCTCCCCCTGGACCACATTTCTGTCTCCTGATAGGATTGATAGGATTGCTTGAAAAGGAAACATCGGTGGGAGAAAGAAGAAAAGGATTATAGCACCTTGGGGTGGTTGACAATAAAGGGGTATCGTAATCCTTCCGCAAATGCACTCCCATCTCTTGTCACACGACAGCAGATAGCACGGGTCAGATGCCCTTGGCTGAAAAGGTAACCTGGGTGCAAAAAAAAAAAAAAAAAAAAAAAAAAAAAAAAAAAAAAAAAAAAAAAAAAAAAAAAAAAAAAAAAGACACATACAAAAGGTTACAAAAAAGCTGCTAAGAGGCAGAGACACACAGAAAGTTTGAAGGTATAAAATAAGAGTTCACAGCACAGAGAAAAGCTCTCCTAATGTGGTCACCCAGGACACGTACAGGATCATTAAATATTTAAGCATAAAATAGAATGTTCCAGGCAAGGCCAAGGGTTGTGGAGGACAAGGAGAACAGATGCTGCCGTTGTTGTTATCTTTAATGTGTCTTGGAAAGACGAGCGGGGACACTTCCTCAGGCTCACTCCCGAGCCCTCCTTCCTACCTCTGAGACAGGACACTCAGGACCCGCTACCAAAGCCTTGGTGCCAAGCTCACTCTGAAGCATGCAGTTTTCTGGGATTTGGGTGGAGAAGGACAAACGGGTTCCAGCTCCCAAGGCAGGTCCTTACCCAGTGTGACAGATTTGAGATACACGGGCTGTAGAAAGTGGGTCAACAGTGCCCCTTGCAGGCCCAGCACATTCCAGCGTAGGATTTTGTCACTACAGGACATGGTACGGAGTCTCTCCCCAAGCCGAATGCCATCCCATGTAGGCACAATGTCACTGGACTCCACGGGGATGGTGCCTTCCCCTGTGTGAGAGATTTGGGTCAGATGCACAGAGGCCACCAAACAAGCTGCTCCTGAGCACTGGTGCTCCCAGGCAAGGCGCCACTCGTTCATTCATTTCTCACGGATCTCGCGGTCCCTGGCGCTCCTGCAGACCACTATATTACAGCAAAACTCAGCCAGAGCCTTGTCCTGCGAGGTTCACGGGGTGAGAGGACAGAAAGGGAACAACACAGATGCTAAGCAAATTCACCACCATGCACGGGGACATTCTAGATGACAGCAGCGCCGGGAGGGCTTTGCAGGGGAGTCGTGATGAAGACAGCACGGGGGAGCTCCTGGCACTGAAGAGCTGGGGCTGAGATGCAAAGGACCAGGACCAGCTGGAGAGAGAAAGAGCGCTTTGGACAGAGGTCGGCAAAGCCAAGGCCCAAGGCGGAAAGGGTTTGGTGTTGCAGGGGGCTGACAAGAGAGCAAGGGCAACCAGAGCGTCCATCAGAGAGGAAGAGTGGCGCGGGACGAGGCGGGGAGGTCGTGGCAGGGTCTGCCTCCACACGGTGCACTGGGAGACCCTACGCGGCGACCGCTTGCTGTGTTTAATCAACTCTATTTATTTTCCCATTGGCCTTTGTTTCTTAGACACTTCGTTGTGTACATGGTGCTGGGTTTGAACCCAGGTCCTTGCACATGCCAGGCAAGCGCTCCAACCTCTGAGCCACTGCTCCAGCCCCTGTTTTTAGCTTTGCTGAGCTATGTTTACATACGATTCACCCATCTAAAGAATGCAATTCGGTTAGCATTTGCATAGTTGTGTAGCTATCAGCACAATTTTAGAACATTTCATCAACAACAAAACAAACCTCCGAGCCACTGGCACTCTCTCCCTGTCTCCCCACAGCCCGCTCACCCAGACCTCGGCAATCATGAATGTACTTCCTGCCTCTACGAATTTGTCTCTCCTGGACATTTCCTAGAAGCGGGATCACACAATGTGTGAGCTTTCGAGACGGGCTGTTCTCTCTTAGCACAACGCTCGTTCTCCAGGCTCCTCCACGCAGCAGCATGGATGAATACTTCACTCTTTCTACAGCCAAACACTCCACCGTATGGACGCAGCACATGTGATTGATCCGCTCATCGAGGCATGCATGTTTGGGCTGTTACTTTGCAGGCTGCTATGAATGTTCCTGGAGATGCTCCTCAGAGGGAAGTGCAAGGTCACTCAACAGTGGCTGTGTATGCATCAGGGTGTCAAGCAGGGAACCGACGCGATCTGATTTAGGCCTGAGGATGACTCAGGCTGTTAAAGCATGACGGGAGCAGGAGTGATCCGAGGGGACAGTAAGGGAACGTAGAGGACAGGAGAGGAGGAGCGAGGGGCAGGATGCAGTAGGTAGCCAGCAGGCAGGAGGGCCTGGCCCCTGGCATCACATCTGTCCATGCTGCAGGGCCTGGTTCTGCATCGCCTGCTCCTTTCCGTAACCCTCCCTGCCCATTCCCATGCTGTGAAGATCTTCTCTGTTTCCAGCCAGGCTCTCTCTACCTCCTACGAGCTCTGCCATCGCCTGGGTCTGCTCCCTCCTGGAAACACTGCCTCACTGTGACTATGGCACATCCCAGGGGTCTCGCCTTTTGTGGCAAGGCAGGAGGTTGTGCGTCACTCACCATTTTCCACCTTGGTGCGGAGCTTGCCCTGCTTGGGATTCTCAAAGACAGGGTAGTGGCGGGAATCTGAGCTTTCCAGTGCACGGTCGCTGCAGGACTTGTCAAAGAGGGCGCCATCTCCACATGGAGCCGTGCTGCAACACAGGTAGGTCTGTCATAACTCACCTGTGTGTCCTCAGCTTCCTGGGGCTCCAAGTCGGCTGTGGTTGGAGCTGGGGATGTTTCCTGACATCTACATGCCGTGGGTGGCCATGTGTGTGACAGTTATTCTCCACTGGGGTAAGCACCTCAGAGTGGAGTGCAGCCTGCTGCACGGGGTCAGGTTTAGGGGCCAGTGGGGCATGTGGATCCCCTGGTGGACACCCAATCAGGCAGGGCCTGTCTGACAGCAACAGAGATGGTACAGACCTGATGTACAGATGAAACGAAACAGTCTTTTTTATTTGGAGCTTTTCTCCTCCCCTAGCAATCTCAAATATACTATCCTTTGCCGTCTGGGGATTGTATTTCATTAACTCACTGTAAAGAAACCTACAAAGAGAAAATGTGGTTAAGAAGGCAGGTTTGACCTGGTGAGAGCAGATCATGCTTCCCCGATCTGACCCCTAGTGAGCCCCAAGGGAGACAAGCAAGGCTTCCTGCTGCAGATCTTCCGGTTTCTCGGGTGCAGAGAGGTGGTGGGGAATTTTCCCAAGGAGATCGCAGCATTTCATAAAGCAAAGTTAGTCTTTTGGGTCGGACCCCTTGCTATGGCGGCTACAGGGATAGCAAGGCAGCGAAAACTGGTTCAAGGCCTATAGGAGATGACTGCTTCTTTCCACCTTGCTCCCTTCATAAATTAAAGAAAAGGTGACCCAGAGGACAAGGCTGGCAGGGACGTGGAGGTTGCTGACAGTTCCTCAAATGGAGATGGAAGGCTGCCTCATCCCCAAGGCCCCAAGGCCCCAGAGGTCACTTTGTTTTGAAAAAAGGGTACACAGCAGAGTTAGCAGAAGAGGAAGGCGGAAAAGGACTCGGAAATGAACTGGGGCCTGGGACGCAGCTGCTGCTAGAGGACAGCGACTCTGTAAGATGGGCTCAAATGCACGGGCTAAAGGCAAAGGAGGCCACTGTCGGGTCGGGGACCTGCCAGGCTGCTGGGGTTCCTGGGAGCTGGAGCCACGGTACCCCAGGTGGGCAGGCTGACCCGCATGCTCTGTCCCCGCTCACCTGATAAAGCCTCTCCGGGAGATGATTTCCGCATGACAGTCGTTGACGGTCTCTCCCTTCAGGCTCAGAGAATCTCCTTTCACACAGCGATTCCCTGGGAAGGATTAAAAACAAAAGGGAATAATCAGAGGAAAATGATGGTGAATTGGGTGGAGGCAGTTTGTTCCTAAGGCCTGAAGGCAGAAACAGCCTCAGTTTATCAGCTCCTTGGCTTCCTTGCCTAGGGAACAAGAATTCATCCCTACTCTGCAGTGAAAATGGTGTGCAGGTTGAGTCCCCCTTACCACATGTCCAGGACTAGAATGTTGCAGAATTCGGAGTTTTTCAGATTTTGGAATGTTTGTGTGCAGTCTGTTAGTTGAGCATCCCTAAGTACTCCAAAATCCAAAGTGTTCCCAGCATCATGTCAGGATACAGGGATGTGCAACCACAAGGACTCCAGGGGAGGGTGAGAAGGACCTACTTCCGGCCAAAGGGGGTGGCCGATTATGCAGCAGGGGCTCACTCACCTGTTCCCAGGCTGACCACAACACCCATGTCCTGAGAGTCTTTCTTCATAATGATGGCAGCCAGGATCTTGCGGCCAAGCAAGGAAGGCTGGAAACTGTTTGTGAGAGCATTGAAGCACCTGTGGCTCAGCATTGCTATCTGGTCGTGGAAGGTGCTGCCAGTGAGAGGAAGCTGTGGGGACAGGGAGGAGCGTGAGGACCGTGAAGACCGTGTAGCCAAGCCCGGGTCCGCCATGCTTCAGAGGGCTGGGAGATCACATGCTAATGGACTTGTGCATCATCTTTCCCCCTTTCACGTCTAGTGTCGCAGTTATACGCTCTACCGAGGCTCATGGTACAGCCGAGGGATAATTCACGACACTGGTGACAAGCCAACTCCACCCAGAGAGGAGTCAGCAGGACCCCACCCCCAAAACAAAAAGAGAGCACCAAAAGTAGACGTCTTAACTGTCTTTGGCTGTGCTTCTGGGGACCTGGAGAGGAGGAGCATAGTTCTTCTGAGACTGGCCCCTGTCACTGGGGTTACCTCTGTGAAACCCATGCGTTCTGCCTTCTCGTTCTCCCCAATCAAGACGCGGAGGGCCGCATCTGCTGCTTCCTGCTTGCCTTGCTTCTTGCTGTGCGCGCAGACGGCTGGAAACCAGCGGCCCCCAACTTTTGCTTGGTAAATGAACCTTTGGGATGAGAAGCAGGATAAAGACAAACACAAGACCTTGAGAGCTGATGCAGAGAGGGATGGTTTTGCTTTCCACATGGCCAGTCTTGCAAACATATGGACTGATCCGCCCTTTTTTTTTTTTTTTTTTTTAAAGAAAGAGGAAGGGAGAGTGAGTCAGAGAGAGAAAGAGAGAATCCATTTGATTTATTTTTTTTTCATCTGGTTTCTGTTTCTCGGAACTTAGCTGTGTATGTGGTGCTGGGGTTTGAACCCAGGTCCTCGCACATACATGCCAGGCAAGTGCTTTAACCACTGAGCCATCGCTCCAGTCCCTGGACCTGTCAGTTTTGACCGCTGTTTCTAAGGTAGCATTTCCAAATTTTGGTAATTCACGAATGATATCATGATTTTTGCTAGGTCCAGTGCCAGGTGGACTATTACTTAATATTTTCTCTAAATTGACTCTTAAAAAATGTACCCCTTTTTCTTTCTTTTTGGTGGTACTGGGGATTGAACCCAGGGCCACTCTACCACTAAGTTATATCCCAGTCCTTTTTTTTTTAAAGAGAGAGGGACAGTGAGAGAGAATCAATATTATTTAGTTTTTTGTGATTTTCATGGCTCTGAGACTTCGTTGTGTACGTGGTGCTGGGGTTTGAACTCGCATCCTTGCACATGCCAGGCAAGCGCTGTACCCGCTGAGCCACTGCTCCAGTCCCTATCCCAGTCCTTTTTATTTTTTGTTTTGAGACAGCATCTCAAACCAGTGCCGTTTGCCATCAATTGAAGGTCACTATAAGACTGAATGTGATACAATCATATTACTAACTTGTGACTAGACACTGTACTATCATCTGCAAAGGCTCCAGCCAGGCCTGTCTCTACCATCGAGGGAGATTAAGAAGTAACAGGGTTTGAAGAACCACTAACATGAACTTCGGACTTTCTTTGTAAGCAGAAACGAGAAGGAAAAACTGTTTCCCCACTTGAATCATCCGATTCCGTTTCCTTATCTTGCAAGGATTAACCTGGAGAAATCGTCACGCCGAAGACAGCATTGGGCTGGGGAAGCAAGCCTTACTGGTTTCCGACAGGCAGGGACAGGGATCTGGGGCACACGGGCTCTGAAGACGGTGAAGCGCGAGTGGAGCAGGGAGGTGGCCCCCATCATTCCAGGTGGGGCACTGCCACCATCCCAAAGGGAACAGCATGACAAAGCAAAGCAGTGCGGAAATGGAGCAGACAAGGTCTCAAGAATCTAGCTTTCGGCCAGATCTGAATCCATGGCCTGGATGCACAGCCTCGGATAATCCATCTGCACAGGAGGCGGCTTTGGCTCTGGGATGCATCACCTCCGAGCGTGGAAGGACCTGGACTCTGTGCTCCCCACACTGAGATCCTCACAGCAGCTGGAGGCCTTTGCTTCTTTGTTTGCCCTGCTAGCAGGTCCCTCCTGGCCAGTGGGCAAAATTCAGAATGAGGGGCATGAAAAGAGACTGGGGAGTACGGGGCAAACTGTACGGGCTCTTTGTCTGAGGGGGCCAGGAGAATTTCATGACGGCTGTTTTTGAAAAGAATGTGAACTCTCATACACAAAGTTTTATAAATGCGATATATATGTACATATACATATAAACGAATAAGTCCATTAATCATGTAATTAGCATCCTCTAGAGTTGTGCCATCTACTATGGTAGCCACATGAGGCTATTAAATTAATTAAAGTTAAATATAATAATTCAGTCCCTCAATCAAGCTAGCTACATTTTAAGCTCAATAACCACATGGGGGCTGGTGGTTAGCCTTTTTATCAGAATGAGTTATGAAAATGACAATACACGTGAATGAGTGTTGTGAGAGGTGTGACTAAGGAGCCAAGGGATGAGGTGGCTCCTGGAAGGAGATCCGGGGTCGAGGGAGTTTCCACGAGGTGGGCAAATGCGTACTTATGGGCTGATGGCAGCGATCCCATTGATGACGAGGAGAGGGGAGTGAGTGACGCAGCGCAGGTCTAGAGCAGATGCAGGACTCCAGGGAGGGAGGAAGGGCGTGTCCTTTGTACGGGGAGGTGGTTTGGTGATGTGAAGATAAGGCATTTCTTCTGGTCACTGCTATGTTCTGAAGTGGGAAGTAAGGTCATCGGTTCAGACTGAGGGCCAGGGGTGTTGGTGGAAATCAGAGGCAAAGGTTTGAAATGGTTCTCTCAGAACAGGAAAAAAATACTGGTAGAAAAAAATGCTGGGGAAGTGGGGCCTGAGTGTGGGGAGAGAAAAAGTGACACTTGTTCACTAAGAACCCTCAATGGCTCTGCTCTGTGTAGAAGCGCTGACCCGTAGGCAGGCCCGATGGGGTCATCAGAGCACCCCTCTGCTCTCATCCACACGAGGCTTCTCTGGTGCCCTCTGCCAGCCTCTTTAGCTCCCTCTCCTCCTATCACACGACTAGTGATGAGCCGTCATCCTTCAGTGTCCACAGGGGAACTGACCCCAGGATCCCCGCACACACTGAGGTCTGAGGCTGCTCAAGTCCCTACACAGAACAATGTCATAGGCTTTGGACACAACCTGCATACCCTCCTTTATACTTTCCTTATCACTAGACTACTTACAATACAGCATACAGACATGTCATATAAGCAAGCGTTATATCGTATGCTTCAGGAAGGAAGACAGCTGATCTGTATGTATAAGATTAAAAAGGTCAATACATGCTTGGCTGGACTGATGCATGCAGAACCATGGATGTGTGTCCTTTGCCTAGCCCTCTACTCCCTTAGTCATCTTTAAGTTGCAGTTCAGGGACCATTTCCTGGGGAGGCCTTCCCCCTCCCAAGCCACATCCTGCCACTCAGATCCTCACAGCCCCCTAGCAACTTCAGCCCTCTGTAACACTTAGACACAAGATGTTATTCTTTTTTAGGCGATTGCTAGTCACCGTCGGGCTCCTATACTAACAGGAGGACCTCTGTAAATATGTGCTGAGTGAATACCAACTGGGGACATCTCACTTGATGAGCCAGGGGAGAATATAGCAGCTGAGACTGGAGTGCTGAAGGAAAGGAGAGGACTTGGGATAGAAATTGCAGGATGATTAGAGGAAGGAGGTGAAGGGCCTGGAGGGAAAGATGATCCTCAGGTTTTCGGCTTGAGCACCTGGGGAGACATTGGTGTTATTTACTGAGATGGGAAAGGCTGGAGTGGAAAGAGGTTAAGAAGGCAAAAATCAAGATCTCTGCTTTGGACATGTCACACTAAACAGCTGGACTGAGGAATCCGTGGGTCTGAGGTCTGGGCTAGAGATGCATATTGAGTGCTCTATAGCACGTAGATATGAGCAGCCAGTTAAGGTCACCAAGAGAGACAGGAAAAAGAAGACCCAGCGAAACCCATATGAAGAAGGAAGTACTGAATACCGTTGTATGAGATGTCAGCAAGGCAGCTACTACGTTAGCATTTCCTGCCCTCTAAGCAGCCTGCTGCGATTCCCCAGGAGCTGGAGCAAAGCCCCATGTGTCCCCACAGCACACTGTGTGTACCTCCATATGGCACATCCCAGCGCTGCATGACGGTTACGCATCTGCTGCACACTGGGGGCAGCAATTCTTCACCTCCTCGATCTAGCTCATAGGAAGTTCTTACATTCTGAAGGAATGAGTTTCTGAAAGGATTTTATAGAAGATTTCACAGAAGAGAAAGAGGAAATGGACTGACCCTATGATATATAGGGATGAGTTTAAAGGTGAGGAAGGCCTGCTGGGATGGCGGCGTAATTCCAGTGACCCTGGAAGTTGAGGCAGGGGGATCACAAATTCGAGGCCAGTCTTAGCGAGACTCTCTCTCAAAATAAAAAGAGCTGGGGATGTAGCCAAGTGGTAGAGTGGTGTGGGTTTAATCCCTGGTTCCACAGGGGGAAGGGGGACGAGCAGGAGGAAGACTGCACCTCCCCTTCCTAGAGGACTTCAACAACGGGCAAATGCATGATGTTACCAGGGGACAGTGCAGAACCTTTCCTGCCCTCTCAGCGTTCTAAATTGGATGGTGCTGATCTAAGGGTTGATGTTTCTATTATGTTAAACGTTCTTTTTTTTAAAGAGAGAGGGACAGTGAGAGAGACAGAGAAAGAGAGAAACAACTTTATTCAGCTTTTCACATGGCCTTAGTTGCTCCAACACTTAGTTGTGTACGTGGTGCTGGGGTTTGAACCCCCGGTCCTCGTGCTTGCCAGGCAAGCGCCGAAACCACTGAGCCACCGCTCCAGCCCCTATGTTAAACGTTCTAATACGCCAATAAAGAGTAACGATGACTGGGTAAGGACAGAAAAGGTATTTCAAATAAAACTAAATGCAAATAACATGTAAGCACGAATAAATGAGTGCTGTTACTATTAAAGATAAACTTATAACAAGATGCCATTTTGATGAGCTTCTAAAGAACTTTTTTTTAAATTGAAAAGTTAGATAGCACACAAGAATCCAAAGAGCTAAGAGTATATGAAATGTGTCCTTCCTTTCTCAGATGCAAATGCAGTTACCAGATTGCTTTACTCCTTCAAGAACACACTCTGTGTATACACGAATGTGCTACTCCCATCTCTGCCCTGCTTGACACGGTGCCTCTGCATTGTTCTTTTGCATGGCCGTGTACTCTTTAGTGGGGATTTACCCACAGTAGCCCTCAAATGATGAAACTTCAGATCATTTCAAGTCTTGCTGCGGTAAACAGCGATGCAATGGAAACCTTTGTATCTCCATCATGCACTGCGTGTGTGTGCGTGCGCGCTGGCTGAGGCATTGTCCTCTACCCTGTGCTGTGACTCAGGTGATGAACTACATCACTGTTTTGTAAGAACACCGTCAAAGGGCGAATTTACTTTACAAAATGAGGTTGTGTACTTTTTTGTTTATTGCTAATTCATTGTATTTCTTTTCTTGTGAATGTATGGCTCACATACTTGGTTTTCTCCTGAGATTTCCTATTAAGGATTTCTTTAGAACTCCTTCTATGTTAAAGAGTTTAGCCCTTGGGCTGCCGTACCCTGTGGTGTCTACCCCCAGGTGCTCCCTTAACAACAACAATTACAGTCACATTTTCCAGGGCTTTTTACCTTGCAACTTCGTTTTGTGTCTTGATTGGAAAGGCTTTGCTTCTCGAAGACTCTAGAAATAGCCCTCCTTTCCATCTAGTGGTTTTGTAATTTCATTTACTTTACATTTAAACCTTGGACCTGTTGGAATTTAGGAGCAGGGAACAAGGCGGGCAACCAGCTCTGGGTTTTGTTAAGATGGATAGCTGGCAGTCCCATCACCATGATGGAATAATCCATCATTTCTCCACTAATCCGCAGCCTGATCTTCACAACAGATAAAATCACCATTCATACCTAGCTTTACTTTTAGGTCCTCCAATCTGATCCACTGCCGCATCGTTCTAGCAATGTACCATCACCAAACTATTTTAAAACCTGCTAGGGTCAATTCTTCTTTCTCTGAATTTCCTAACAATTTTTATGTGTTTGCTTATGTATTTATTTATTTATTTTAAGAGAAAGAGAGAAGCAATTTTGTTGAGATTTTTCATCTGGTTGTTGTTTTTCCGACACTTAGTTGTGTATGTGGTGCTGGGGTTTGAACCTGGGTCCCCGTGCATACCACGGAAGTGCTCCAATCACTGGAGCCACCGCTCCAGCCCTGTATTTATTTTTCATATGAAATTCAGAATCAAGTTTTCTATTTCCAAAATCAATTCTGTTGGTATTTTTACTGGGACCATAATAAGTGTGAAGATTAATCTGGGGATAGCTGCTATCTTTAAAATAGATCTTCCTGGGCTGGGGGTGGAGCTCAGCGGGAGAACATGTTATGAGCATGCGTGCGGTCCTGGGTTTGATCCCAGCACTGAACCAAACCAAGCCAAACAAAAAACTAAAACATCAAAAAAACTGAACTAATAACAGACTTTTCCTCCATTTAATTTTACTTAATGTTATGCCTATACAGTTCCTATTAGAATTGTGCCTAGGTAGTTTACTTCTTAGCTGCTCTTGTTATAGGGTGATTTCTTCCACTACGTTTCCTGATTGCTCACTGCTGTATATGGAAAAGCTCTTGATTCTTCCACTTTGTAACCTACTTTTCTCCATTCTCTGCCTCTGTATTTCTTCAGTTTTCTTGAGTACTTCAGGTATTCAGTCACATCATCTGCACATAATGATTAACTCCTTTTTTCTTTGTATGCTCATTTCCCCCTGCCCTTCCCCTTCCTTCCTTCCTTCCTTCCTTTCTTTCTGTTGAGTGCTTTACCACTAAGCTACATCCACAGCCCTTTTTCTTTTTTGATTCTGAGACAGGGTCTCACTAATTTGTTTAGGGCCTCGCTAAGTTGCTGAGCTGGCTTTGAACTTGTGATCCTCCTGCCTCAGCCTCCTGAGTCGCTGGGATTACAGGTGTGCACCACGGCACCCAGTATGTGTACTTATTTCTTTCTCTTGACTGGCAATGGCTAGAAATTCCAGAACAATGTCCGATAATGATGACACTGACAACTCGTCTTCCTCCTGACTTTATTTATTTATTTTGTTATCAGGGATTGAATCCAGCGGTACTGAACCACTGAGCCACATCCCCAGCTCTTTTCATATTTTATTTTGAGACAGGGTCTTGCTAAGTTGCTGAGCTGGCTTTGAACTTGCGATCCTCCTGCCTCCACCTACAGAGTAGCTAGGGTTACAGGTGTGCTCCACCGCGCCTGGCTTTCCCCCGACTTTAATGGGAAGAGCTCTAGGTTCATCATTAAACAAGCTGCTGGCTTTTGAACGTATTTTTATCATGCTACAGGGGGGGTATTCAATCATTTTTATTCTACTGACAGCTTGCTTTGTTCATGTGAAATGAATGTTGAATTTTAAAAATGCCTTTTTAGAATCTCTGGAGATAATTATGTGGTTTCTATCCCATGATCTATTAATAAGGCAAATAATAATAATAAATATCCTAACAGACTAAACTTGGCAATGCAGTGATATACGATTTTCTCACATTTTACAACGGCAAAGGTAAAGGTTTTGATGATATCATGTTAGTCTGGGTGGAGTCAAGGAAGAGCCATTCTTATATCAACTGATGTAATCTCATTGGAGGAAAATTGTATCTACCAAAATTTTGAATGTTCATAAACAGGTTACAGCATTGTTTATAACCAAGGAAGTCTGGAAACAATCCAAGTGTTCTTCAATAGGGGCTGGTTAACTAAAGCGTGGCAAACTTGTGCACTGTAACAAGACAGTTTGCAGCTACGTTAAAAGAACAAGGGTTATATAATGCTATCGTACCACTGTGTAAACTCAAGCTATAGACCAATGCCCGTATGTGCTTCTGTTCAACCAACGAGGCACTTGCCTGTATTTACACAGAGATACTCAAGGGAGACATACTGTAATGCAAAGTTACTAGATGTTTGTTGGTGGGAGTTGTGCATAGAAGATGAGAGCTGGGCCCAATGGAGATTGACAAGGAGCTTTTAATATTTTTTTAATTAAAATTTTTAAAAAATTTTTTGAATGGTCTATCACCTACACAAATTTAAAACTTAAATACTATCGACAGTTTTGATGATGTAAACAAAGGCATAGAGTAGGAGGAAATTTACGGCAGGAAGTGTTTCTAGCAGTGTGGCCAAATGTCACTGGAAGTTGGTTAAACAAATTTTACCAGTAGTGGGGATGCTTGCAAGGTAATAGCAACATTTAAGTTTCTTATCCTGGGTTGTAGTGCCTTAATATCTATATTAGAAAAGGTCTGTCATATCTCTGGTTTAAAAAGTAATTTTAAAATTATAAACATTCAAAAAAATATTATGTAGCTGTGCAAGAGAGACTGGTAGATCCATATATGCTGATTTGTATTGATCTCTGAGGCACATAGTATAAGGTGTTGAACAGGAAGCACGTTATATGCTTATTTTTGTTTAAAAAAAAGAAAAAGAAAGAAAGAAAGGAGCTAGGTGTGGTGGTGCAACTTGGAAGCCTGAGGCAGGACGATCGTTAGTTCAAAGCCAGCCTCAGCAACTTAGCAAGACCCTGACTCAAAATAAAATATAAAAAGGCTGAGGATGTGTCTCAGTGGTTAAGTGCCTCTGGGTTCAATCCCCTGTACCAAAAAAAAAAAAAAAAAAAAAGAAAAGGAAAAGAAAGAAAAAGAAAAAGTGCTAGTTATGTATTGCACAGAAATGGGACTTGAGTTATTAATAGTGCTTGGGTCTAAGGAGAGAAATTAGAAATCTGAGATAGAAAGACTTTTTGCTATCCTTATTTGATCAGTTTGAATGATTCTCTACATATATATGTATTCCTTCAAAAATCAAACTTTGTTAAAAAATATCACAAGGATCATGCTCACCGGAAGAGTACCTGCACTTTCAAGACCTAGCTTCAACTAAGAGGCTGTGCAGCGAGGGCTGGACTCGTATCCCTCCTCTTGCTTCTCCTGTCATTCATAGCTAATGCACACCCTTTCCTTCCCTGGAGGATACGCCAATCCCACCTGGTGACACAGGGCTGGGGCTGGGGCTGGGACACTCACTTGGGCTCATGAGGAGGTCCGGACTGGTCCACCAACTTGAACTCAGCAGCAAAGCCATGGGAGCGGGCGTACTCTAAGAGGCCGCCCACGGGGTTGGTGTTCAGGTATCTCACAAGCTCACCGATCCTCCTAATCTTGTTGGGCATCCCAGACTCCAAGTTGTCAAGTGATTCCGAGTTCGTACTTCCAGACTGAAGGAAAATTAGCCAAGCAAAGAGGAACCATGAACAATCGAGGAAACTCCTAACCTCCTCAGCTGCTAAAACTGACCTGCAGAGTTTGACAGGAAAAATGCCCTACCTGGTCATCAATGGAGTTGGTCGCCTCCTCATGAAGCGCCTTCATGGCTTCCTCTGCGGCCATCTGCTTTGCCACTTTCTTGCTGGGGGCGCTCACAGTTGGGAAAGTTTGGGCTCCCACAGCCACACAGTATTGGAACCTGACAGAAAAGGGAGGGAGAAGGCATCAAATGGTTTTGATTGATGAGACTGGCCTAGCCTTGTTAGGCTAACGTTCTTTACTACATATAATCCCTCGTCCCCGTCAACTTATGTGGTCACTTCTGCCTTGAACAGACAGTGCCCCTCACCCACCTGCTGCCCCAGCGTCTCTCCGTCCGGCTAGCCCCTTTCAATATGCAATCCCTGCACCTCCTCCTGAGCCCTTTTCTTGAACACGTAAGTCCACTGCCCCTCAGACAGAAGCCTGCTCAGGCCCGCCCAGGTCCTTTACCTTTGTGTCCCACCAACAATGACTTCCAAGCCACAAACCCCTCCTTGTCCTTGGTCCTTCTGAACTTCTAGCTCCAGCTTCTCTGCTCCCCAAGCAGAAACCAGGCCCCAAAAGCCACCCCCCTCCTTCCATTATGAAGCAGAGGATAAGGCTGCCATTCCTGAGTAGGAAGATGAATCTCTTTCTGAGACAACCTCGGCTGAGACATGATTCCTGGGACATACTTGGGGTCATGCGCAGGGCCTTCTTTGGACAGGAGCCGGAATTCACAGGAGTTCCCCAATTTGTGCATGCACTCAAGCAATGTTGTGACCGGGCTCTTTCCAGAAAATAAGGACGTTGCTGAAGTAGTGGTGGGCTGGGGCTCTGCTAGCTGGTGAGGATGAGACAAGGGGAAAAACAAAACCCAAACTGAGACAACACTGGCTCGTCCATCTTAGCAGAAGGTACGGGGCTGGGAGGATTTCTTATGGACAAGTAAACACTAGGAGCTGGTCTCCCAGAGCACAGCAGCTGGGGACTTCCCAGGCATGGCAGGGAAAGTTAAGTGATCTTCCCAGTGAGGAGCCTGGATGTGATAACCCTTCAGGTTTCTTTTAAGTTTGATATTCTGTACATCCAGTTAAGATTAAGAGGGGGGCAGAAGAGGGAGCTGGGAAGAAGGAGACAGCCTGGCTGGGGGTGGGGGTAGAGGAAAGGCCAGGGAGCTGCCTTGGAAAGAGAGTCAGATTTTAGACCAGGATTGCTTCCAGGGGGGCAGGTAAAATCCTAACACTTTAGACGCTGGGAGATGAAATCGACCCGTGGGCAAGGCCCCTACCTGCTCTGGCTCTTTCTCTCTGGAGTAGCAGGCTGAGTTCTCCGACTTTCCACTGCCCTTGGGCTTGGCCTCCTGAAGCAGGATTGTCATGGCTTTCAGAGCTGCATCCTGCTTGGCCACCTTCTTGCTGCCAGCTTCAGCTGGGGGAAACTCTCGGCCGCTGATGACAACCTGGAATTTAAATCTTGGCGGAAAGTGATTAGACATGTGAACACCAGGCGAGGCCTCTGCTCTTTCCAAAGAGATCTCCGTCCCAAACGTTCCACTATGCTAGCAGCTACGGACTTGTGCAGGAGAAGGAGGGCAGGCCAAGGAACTCCTGTCCCTTCTCTAAGGAAACAATGCAGCCAGTGACTGTCCCCACAGCCCAGTGAAGAAAGCATAGCCAGAGGTGGGTGGTATGAATGATGCTCATGGGAGACCCTCCGAGTCTTAATGAAATACGATAAAAGTCCGTGCAAAAAGCAATGGGCTAAACTCATTGTCGCCTTGTCAGTAACCCAAAGCCTTCCTCCCAAAGCCACTGGGGTGGACGGGGCTCCTATGGGAAGTTCTAAAAGGCAGTGAAGGGTGGGGTGTGTGGCTCAGTGGCACAGCGCTTGCCTAGCATGCGTGAGACCCTGGGTTTCATCTCTAGCACTGCAAAAAGAAGAAAAAAAAAAAAAGATAGCAAAGGTGTTGTACAGCCCAGTCTCACATTCTCTAGACAACTGCCACTTGTCAGGGGCCACCAGGCTGGGTGGTGGGGAAGAAGGGAGCGAAGTGTGAGAGGAGGAGAGGCAGGCTGCAACGCGGGCAGAGGAAGACTCTTACGACTGGTTTTAAATCATACTGCAGGTCTCACTTTCCCCTAAGCCAGAGATGACGGAATTTCCCTTGTTGTAAAGAAAATCAAAAGCATCCGTTGTAGGTTCCCTCCCAGCCCTAACCTAGGCCTCCTATATTCAAGCTTTTAAATTTGTCCAGCTCTTTGTTCAATCTAGGATTTCATTAGAAAAGTAGGTTAAGGGCTAAGGCAGTGGCTGGGTGGTTAAGGCGCTTGCCTGTCATATGCAAGGATTCGGGTTCGAACCCCAGTACCACGTACGCAACAGTGTGTTGGAGCTACAAAGGCCACGAAATAAAAAACTAAACAAAATTTATTCTCTCTCTCTCTCTCTCGGTCTCCCCCCCTGTATATATATCATTAAATTTCTTATTTCCTAGGTCTTCTGAAATACTTGAACAAGGCATTTACCATTTCATATAGCTGAAGTTCAAAGAACGATTAATCTGGGGAAGGGGGGTGGTGGGAAAAGAATGAATGACAGCCACTCAGCCTCTGTCCCAAACAGAGACCAAACAGTCCTGACCCTGCCAGCTTTTGACAGATACACCTTTTTCTTAACAATCCCCATAATGCCAACTTGGTGTCATTAAGACAGTCAGATAAGGAATAAGGGCCACAGTTGGGAATCCTTAGCTTAGAAACCAGCCACATAAGGAAATTTTCAATAATGCTTTGGCAAATAGTGGTCCACATATATAACAGTGGTCCCATAAGATAATATTGCCTAGTGACACTGTAGCTGTCTTAGTTTGCATAGGCACACTCTGTTCACACATGACAAAATCGCCTAACCACACCTTCCTCAGAACGTGGCTCTGTCATTAAATGACAGATGGCTGTATGAACATTGGTGGCGTTCTTCCCATTCTCAATGGTTCTGTCTAGCTCAGATTCATTGGCTGCAGCTCCCTGCTAGTTCCTTCAGCAACTCTGTTCTGGGCCCACCTGTGTTCCTCAATCTGTCCCCAGCCTGTGGGACCAATTGTGCAAGGCCCAGCCAGCTGTCTGAGGGAATCTCTGATTTCTCAGCTCAGGTGCCCCTTAGCAAGTGCTAGCCTGCTTATCTGTGCAGAGGAGGTGTTTAAAATGAGAACCAGCACCTTCAACAGGCAGGCAGGTGGGCAGGCAGTCGTGAGCACTCTGTACCATCCCGGTCCTCCCAGCAGAGCAGAGGCGCACCTACCGCTGCTCGTAGTACAAGCCACCCTTACCCCGCATGTGGCCTATCCTTTGGTGGGCCTGATCCTATACCTCTTCCGAGAATTTAGCTTGGAGTGGGACGGGGAAAATGCAGGAGGCATTGGGAAGGGAGTAAAGTCTTCGGCTGCCTCTGGACTCAGGAGGCATGCACAGAAGCTTCCTTTAGCTAAGAGTCAACCTCCCCGCTTTGCTCAGCCAAGATTCTGGCTGCTCAGGATCTAGAGGAAGGGCCAACCAAGGGTGATTTAGCCAAAAGGCAGAAAGGGAAGAGGAAAAAGACAGGGGCCACTAAAGGGCGCTGCTGCAGTCACAGCCCTGGCACGGCAGTCTCTTACCGAGGTTCATGGGGCGGTCCGCTCTGCTCTATGAGGTTGAACTCACAGGTCTGACTGGCGAACTGCGCGTACTCTAGCAGCCCGCTGATGGGGTTCTTCAGCTGGCACTCCGTCAGTTTCTTGTAGGGTGAGCACCGGGACAAGCCATGGCTGTAGAAGGAGGGCATCTCCATGATGGCGCGAAACTCACCTGGTGGCGCGTGGATACTATTCAAGTCATCTGGGATGTCATCTGTGGCCCACTGGCCATTTTCAAAGTCAACATAGCCTCCTTTGGAGGGGCCATTGTGATAAACAGGTGGTTTCAGTTTCATTGGTCCTGGTCTGGGCTCGTACCTACTTTCTAACTTTATGACGGGTTCCTGCCCATTCTGCACTTTTTGTGTGGTTCTCAGGTTGTTTGAGGCATTGGAGGGTGGTAGGTGATAGGTGGGGAGCGCTGTGTTTCTGTTGGTCTCAGGGACAGCACCCAGAGTGGCTGTAGCTGCACTGTGTGTATTTCTCTTGATTTGCATCCTCTCCCGCTTCTTGTCTGTCAAGTACCATGTGGGAATCACCCCTTGCCTGTAGACGTCCCCCTGCTTTTCCAAGTCACTCAGCACTGCATGTACATCGCGGGCTCTGGTGAAGCCAATATTTTTAGCCAGACTCAGGGCAGAGGAGTTAGACACGTTGAACAGGTAGTCACAGATTTTCTCCTTGATCTCAGCCATGTCAACAGGCTCAGGAGGATCTTCTGAATCGGATGTGGAGTTATTGTCTTCGGTTTCCAAATTGGGCTGTGAGTTTGGGATGCTCTGGCTGTGAATGTCAGGTCTCAAAACTGCTCTGGGCTGGTCCCAGGCCTGGGCAGAGACTGCAATGCTCCACCCAGGGGGTTTCCCGCCCCTCCTCTGCAGCTTCCCCTTTTTTGCCAGGGAGTATAGGCTCTGATTGACTTCTTTCTTCGGGATCCCAAGCTTCTCGGCCAGCTCCCGTGCTGTGGTGTCCTGCCCTTTCCCGAGCTTCTTTAAGAGCTCTAAGATCCTTTGCTCCGGACCCTGGCTGATCCTCAGTTCCTGGAAGTGCGAGGAAAGCCTGTCAACACCTCTCCATGGCAGATCCCTGCCACATGGCAAAGGACGCTGGGACCCAAACTGGGGCCCCTGACTTCTGAGAGGCCCAGGGCTAGAGGCACCCCAGATCTCTGACTGCCAGCTTCTGGCAGGTGGTCCTGGAAACCGTGGCCAGAGTCCTGGGTGGACGGATGGTGGCAGGAAGAATGTGTGCTGTCCAGTTAGGGGCACTTCTGAGAGCCGCCCCTTGAGAAACTCTATTTGCTGGAGCCGGAAACTATCAGTGTGAAATTCCTGCCACGGCTGCTGCTGTCTGGTCTTGCTGTGTTCATAGCCTTGACCGGGGTGGGGGCCGCGTCTGTTGAGGAAGCACCCCTGCAGAACAAGAGTGGGGGAGAGGAAGTGAACCAAGGCTACAGAGGGAGCAGATGGGGTCCAGTCCCGACTCTGCCTGGGGAAGATGCTCCTGAATGCTAATGGGCTGAGAAGGTGACAGAGCCATGCACTTGTGGCCTAGCTAGAGTGACTTAGCCACCTCCAAAGTACTGCCTATGGGCCCACCAATGGGAAAGAAGGCACAGGAGACAAAGCGCCAAGGGATCCCAGGAGCACACAGGGGTTCAGACGCCTCAGTGTAGCCTCTCCAGAAACTGAACTTATTCTTTCTCTTCTCATAGAATTTGAGGTGGTTGAGAAGGAAATTTTCTACTAACTCCAAAATCACCCTTCTAAAATCAGAAAAACAAATACATTTTATTTTGAAAGCGGAAACAGAACCCTGAAAAAGCAAGGGAATTAGGTTGGGAAATGGACAAGCCCTCTTGTCTCTAAAATCGAACATCGGATGCCTAAGACAACATGAGAAATTTAAGCCATTCGGACAAAACTGAACCCCAGCCTTCCCAGGGGCAGTTTAACAGGAGGGACCACAGGACCTCGGAGTATCATCTGCTTATCACTGCCCTCCCAGGAGGACCATTATTTGGTTTTAGGGGAGCTGGAAGATGTTCTTATGAAAATGGCATACAATCCCTGCTCTTCAGTGTGGTACCCAGGCTTGGGAGGGACACCTGGCACTTTTATCCAAACACCCAGTGTCACCCGGCAGGGTTCCTTTCTCACCACCTCAGCCTACCTCCCACCTTCCTAGCTGCCTCCTAAAGGCTGTCTTCATGCCCTCATTCAGAATCCTGCTGTTTGGGGCATGAGACACCCCAAATGTCACATGTAAGTACATTTGCCAGAAGAGAGCAGCTATGGCTTTCTCCCAAACCTGCCCACAATCCAGGGCTCATCAACCCGGCGCTATTCACTGGAGGGTGGAGCAGGCAGGAGGTACTCATGGGACTGAGGGTGTCAGGAAGCATTCCATTTCCTTTCCCAGGACCTGCAGATTTGAGAGAGGCAGCGACTGTGTTTATGCCCCTCCCCTGGTTCTCTGGAAGGCTCCACAGGCAGCTGCGCCCCTTTCTTTAAGAGCTATGGCTTTCCACCACCCCGCCCCCACATTCCTGTCACAAGTAGGGGATTTTAGCATTCTCGCTAATCATTCTCATGGAATTCTGCCTGTAGAATTCCTTAACTTCTATGACAGTGGCCTCGTCTCCAACTTTCAGCCCGTTTGGCTTGTCCAGCTGCCCCTTCGGTATCACTATTAACTCGAACCCAGGATACTACTAATACTTCAAACCCTGAAAGTCTTTTTCCAGTGGCTGGTCAACTTTTTCTGGAGAGGGCCAGACAGCTCTGCCATTATAGTACAACGTAGCCGCATACAACATGGAAACGTTTATTAATAATTTCTTTACCATGAAACTTAATTCACAAAAACACGGATCTGGCTGTGGGCTGTGGCTTGCTGGCTCCTGCCCTTTTCTGATGGCAGTTCCCCATGTTTCTCCAACAACTTCCACTCTTAACTCTGCTGGAGCCTGCCCCTCACGTGTCCCCCTGGAGCTACCTACCACTCACCACCGGATTCTCCCCCATCTGTCTTCGTACACTCCCTCATCCTGCCTGGATCTCACGGTCAGCTCGCATCTCCACCCAACATCCGCTGTCCCCCTTTTCACCCAAGCTTCCTCATGGCTCTGGAGGACACTGACTTGTGTTAACAGCTCCATACACATCCCTTCCCTTGAACCTTGGCTGGGTCTTCACTGGCTGATTCAGTTCAACAAAATTGCATTGGCTCACTGTAGACCGAGCTCTCTTCTTCACAAAATTCTCCTCCTAGGATGAGGTGACACAGCATCAAAGATCTCCCGTATCTCTTTTTCCTTTGATCTCTACCCTTTTCACCTACCTCTTTATATACAATCAGTCCCCAGGGCCCGTCTAAGGACTTCTTCCTTTAAGCTTTGTTCACTAGGTTGATTTCATCCATTCTTCCAACCTAAACTAGCCCTCTTAAGCAGCTCAAATCCACTGTCTATAGCTATTACTCCGTACCAAAGCTCAAGATCTGACTTTCCAACCACCTCGATGTCTTTCAATTCAGGTACCCTGTCATTACTTCAAATGCCATGGATTTCAAACCAAATTCATCATTTCTCCCAAAGCCACCCTCCCTCCTGTTGGTACCCCTGTAATGGTACCCTGCTCATCAGCACTAGGGCCAGGGACCTGAGTCACCTTCGCTGCCCTCCTGCCCTCCTTCCTCGCCTCCTCCACCTAACCAGGCAGTGGCCATGTCCCATCTTGTCTATCACCTCTGTATCTTACCTGAAATGTCTCATTCCAGTTCTAGCACCTCATTACCTCTTTTTTTCCTTCTTAGAGAGAGAGGGACAGTGAGAGAGGGAGGGGGAAGGAAAGGGAGGACGAGAGAGAAAAGCAATTTTATCGAGTTTTTCACGTGGCTCTCGTTGCTCTGACACTTCGTTGCGTGCGTGGTGCCGGGGTCTGAACCCGTGTGCTTGCGCATGCTGGGCAATCACCGTAATCCACCCCCCCATTACCTCTTACTCACACTACTACAAAAGCCTAAATCATTCTACTCCTCTACATGCCAAACCGACGTGGCAGCTTTTCCCTCTCCAGCCACCTGTCACAAACGACCCTTTCCTTATAAATCTCCTAAATGCCATTTTCCTCAGGAGACTCCTGACTGCCACCTCCCCCAGCCCAGAGCTTCCTCCCCTGGAACTCCTCCCACTCAGCACCTGTTACAACATTTGCTTTTCATCACAGCTATTAGATTTTACAAAAATAACGACATAGATGCTGTGTATGGGCAAGGTGCCCCAGAAATCGCATTTCCACTCCCAACGTAGTATCGAAAGAGGCTGTACCTGACGCCACGGTGAGCTCCTGGGGACAAGGACTACGCTACAGTCCTGTTTCCCCAAAACCTGGCACAAAGCTAACCCCCACCCAGCCAATATGACTGCTCGAACAAAATGCAGCTGCCTCTCCTCCCTTGCTCCTCTTAATGCGCCTCTGCCCCCATGATGCTAGGAGCAGAGATGCTGCGTGGTCACAGCGAGTGCCCTGATCAGCCAAAAATCTGGCAAATATTTGAGTGTCCACCTAAAAAGAGCGTTGAATAAATTATAATACACTCACCCTATAGAACTACATTCACACAGTTTAAAAAAATATGGCCAGGCTGGGTGGTGCACACCTGTCATTCCAGTGACACAGGAGGACTGAAAGATCAAGGCCAGCCTCAGCAATTTAGCAAGACCCTGTCTTAAAATAAAAATTAGAAAGGACAATGGATGTAGCTCAGTTGTAAATGCAGCTCTGGGTTCAATCCCCAGTACCAAAATATGTAGTATGTGTGTATGTGTGTGTGTGTGTGTGTATGTGTGTATATGTGTGTATGTGTACTGTGTATGTGTGTGTATGTGCGTATGTGTATGTGTGTATATGTGTGTATGTGTACATGTGTATGTGTGTGTGTATGTTTTAGTTATTTGTATTCACCTAGAGAAAATTTAGGAATGATATGTTAAATAAAATAACAGGCAACAAAAAAGTAAGTCGTAGAGTACATATACGTTATTTTCTCTTATAAACGAGGGAGACCTCATGAACGTGTGTGTATACACATGTGTGCAAACTAGACTGAATGTAGAGAGATAAAAAGAAACGGTATTTGAATTTGTTAACCGTTATTCTGGGAAAATTTTTTAGAGGATGAGGGAAGATTATTAATTTTGTCTTCTTACCCCTTTCAGCATCCTAAAAACCAAGTCCCACTTTAGAACAGTCATGTAGATGACCACCCATGGGAGTGAGAGCAAGCAGGAAGCCAACCCGGGTGGTCCTTCCTAACCACCCAATCTCACTTCTCTCCCACTTCAGGCCTATTTACTGTGCAAACGGTCACAAGTCATCTAGCACTCACTGCCTCCTGATCTCATTTTAATTTGGCTCTTACATTTAGAATCAAGAGACTAACCCCCAGCCCCAACTTTACCACAAGGGTTCCACAGCATGATACTCTGGTACATGTGAAGAAACACTCTCCTTCAAGTCAGGTGTCCCTCATCCCTTTAAAGAAGGGCTTATTTTTTGGTATTGGGAATTGAACCCAGGGCCTTGCACATGCTAGGGAAGTGCTCTGTCACTGAAGAAGGGCTTTAAAAAAATAATATGTATATGTAACAGGGTTTTTTTTTAATTGTGTTATAATTTGTATGCTGTAAAATTTACACTTTTTAGTGTACAATTGAGTTTTAACCACCATGGCCACATCATTGTAATGAAGATACAGAACACTTCTAGGCCTGGAGCAGCGGCACATGCCATCTCAGCTACTCCAGAGGTTAAGGCAAGAGGATCACGGGTTCAAGGCCAGTCTGGGCAATTTGGCAGAGACCCTGATTCAAAAATTTAAAAAGGGGGGCTGGAGCGGTGGCTCAGCGGTTTCAGCGCTTGCCTGGCAAGCACGAGGACCCAGGTTTAAACCCCAACACCACATACACAATTAAGTGTGAATAACTAAATAAAGTTGTTTCTCTCTTTCTCTGTCTCTCTCACTGTCCCTCTCTCTTTAAAAAGAAAAAAAATTTTAAAAGGTTTGGGGATACAGCTCAGTGAGACAGTGCTTGCTCAAGCATGTGTAGGGTACCGAGTTCAACTCCCAGTTCCACCAAAAAAGAAAAAGAAGAAGATGAGGAGGAGGACATAGAGCACCTCTACTTCCCTGCAAAGTGTTCACAAACCCTCTGATGTCAACCTCTTCCCTCCAGCACTCAGCCTGTTCCCATAGGTTCGCTTTCCCAGAATGGCACATACATGGGTACAGAGAAAACTTTACGATCTGTCTTCTTTTGCTCAGTATACCACTCTGGGAACATTCATGCTGCACGAATCTGTAATTCCTTATTAAATAATATTACATATTATTTAATATGAGCCATAAGCCATTGCACGGTTGCACTGGGTTTAATCTATTAACCTGCTGAAAGACATCGGTGGTTTTTTTCTCCAATTTTAGCTATACTGAATAAAGCTATTACAAACTTCCCACAGGTTATTAAGAGCAATTTTTAGTTTTTCTAAGGCCTTCAGGAGGTGGGAAGGGTGCAGAGAGGAGGGCTGCTAAAAATGAAGGAAGTTGTTCAAGTGGGGCTAGCGCGCGTCCGGGGCAGGCAGGCAGCGACACTGGGCTGGGGACTTGCTCCCGGGGCTGGGCGCCTTTCCTCCCTGCCCTCCTTCGCCCCCGCTCAGCACCGCAGAATGAACTAACTTGGTGCGGATCCCCAGAACAGCCCGGCCACAGGAAGCGACTTGCAGGAGCCCGCTGGGCAGCGCACGCCCGGGGTCGCAGCGCGCAGCGGGAGCGGTGGGACAGCTTACCTGCCGCGGATCCATGGCGCCCCGCCAGGCATCGCCCTGCGCAGCCCAAGTCCCCAGGGGACGCGAACCCCCAGCCACCAGGGCGCAGGGCCGCAAGATGGCTCCGTGTCAATTTCGCTTTCGTTTCCTCGGAAAGACTTCCCCCTCGGAGAGGCTGGCCAAGAGGAGGGGCAAGGCCAGCGACACGCCGGAGCTCACCGGGATTGCAGACCTGGTCCCTGCCGGGCCGCAGAACCCGCGAGGTGCCCCTTCTCCAGGAAACCCGCTCAACACTTTGCGTCCCGAGCCCCCGAGCAGGGCTCCCAGCAAAAGGAAGCAGGAGGCGACAGCGAGGAGCGCTGGGGAAGCCACTGGGGCTCTGTCTGGCCTCCCTGGAGCCGCCCTGAACGGGACACCGCTGTCTCTGAAGAGGGACAGGGGATCTCTTCAGATGACCGAGGTCCCCATGGTGGGCTGTTTACCAACGTCCCTGCCGCATTGCAAACTGAAGTCAGTAGGTAGCAGCCAGCCAAAACAGCTAAGCCCACAGCAGCAGGGAACACGTCGCAGGCGGCGCAAGCCCGGGCGCCCCAGCTCTGCGGGGGAGGATTAGCTCCGCTCCACAGGTGTCGCAGCCGAGGCTCCACCACCTCCACGCTGGCTAAACCCCTTGGACTTGGCAAAGCTCACATTCCTCGCTACTCCACCTCACTACTTTGTTATCTAGAAGGAAAAAAGTGGATTTGTTTCATGAACAAGCTCATCTAACTGCTTGATTTTTGTATCCAACTCCTGAGAGAAGAGTCTACAGATGGATTCCAGTGAGTTCAACAGTTTCCCTCCCCCCCAGGCGGGGAGATTTTGAAAACTGCCCTAAGCAGTTCTTTAAATATTGTCGCCTAGAGAGGTCCTCCGCTCCAGAGGGAGATGGGCACTGAGGGAGCCCGTGAGTTCTGGGTTCTGGGTGGTTCTGTACTGGGGCCTTACTCAACGTTTACCCTTAACATAACACTTCCACATTTCTCAGAAAATCCCTCAGTCATTTCACAAAACTCTAGTAAGCACCAAATATGTGCCAGACACTGTGTTAATAAGCACAAATAAGACCCCATCCTGCAGCTGTCAGTCAGTCTGGGGATGATGAAAGCCTCAATAGTCATCCCAATATTATGCATTACTTGTTAAGATATCTGCCCTTACCTGTCCAGTCTTTTCCTGGTGGCAGGAAACATGTTTTACACTTCTCTATACTGCATAGTGACCCTTAGAGGGCTGGTTATAGTTGGATGAATAACAGAGCGCTCAGTAGGTAAAACAATGTGCAGAGAAGGGATGAAATCAAAAGTATCAATAAGCATATGAAGAGGTGCTCTATCTAATTATGTCAGGGAAACAAATGCTCAGTAAAGCCCTAGTGAATTACTACCCATCCACCCAATAGGCACCTGGAACCACAGGATCAGACCAGGTAGGACACAGAGCACTGAGTCACTGGGAAGCCATTACCAGTTTGCCATTACCTAGGAAAGATGTGAATGTACACACTCTACAATTCAGCCACTCCACTCCTAGAGGAGGACACACATAAAAGAAATCCAGAGTTTCATGATATGCAATAGCCCCAAACTGCTGGAAACAACTCAATGTCCATCAAAAGTAAAATGGATAAATAAATGGTGATTCTAAACTGTGACGGAGTGTCGTGCAGCAACACAAGGGAAATAATTACAAACACCAAGGTAGGTAATTATCTAAATGATAGTGAAAGGAGTCATGTACACATTATACATGATTGCATTTATGTAAAGTCCCAAATCAGCCAAAATGAAACTGTAGTATGAACCAACCGCACAAAAACAGGAGGGTTTACCGCTAGGGAGGAAACAGGAGTTGGTTGACTGGGAAGGAGTATTCTGAGTGCTGGTGATGTACTAGTTCTCGAATTGGGTAATAGCTACATATGTTTGCCTTCCAATAATTGATTAAGGCGTACATTTACGTTCTATTCACGCTGTGTGTATTTCACCATTTTAAAGGTTAAAAAAAAGAACAAATCTTCCTGCAGCAGCAATTCCAGTCCATTTCCCAGCGTCCTTTTTTCCACGGAAGTAACAAGAGTTAGGTCTTACCTCTGCTTTCTGGCCTTCAGGAAAAAGTTTCTGAAAGTCTTTAACCCTTCTTCAGGAATGATCCAGAAGCACTTCATCACAGCTGTACCCTGCTCCCCGTCCCTTTTACTCTAACATTGGATAGGGCACTGAAGCAGAAGGAGAAATTTCTTTCCTTAAAAGACGGTCAGTTAGGTCCAGAAAGAAGAACTGCAGCTGTCATTTAATCTTAGCAGCTCAGGTGACTGCCAACAGTCTTAGTCATAAACCTTTCATCTCTCCCTCCTCAGTAGTTGTTTTAATTCCCCCAGGGCTAGGAGGTGGTAACTGAAATCTTTGTGCTGTTCTATTGTAGGGAAATGGAGCTGGCTGAGTTGGATGAAGCTCTTTGAAAAATTAACCAAAAGTAATAGCTGATTATTGCACAAATTTTCAGAACACAATGAATGTAAACACAATGAAAATCACCTTTAATCCTCCATTTTTAATTCATTGGTGTCTACCTGTCCAGGGTTTTCCCTGCTTCTGAAGACACCAGGGTCACACAGATGCATGGTCCTCTGCCGTCCTCTGCCAAGGGATCTTCCTCAAAGAATGGCTAACCTCCCCAAGGGGCTGTGAAGTGACCCAAACCCAAGCCCAATGCCTACGATACTTTGTCACCTGGGACTACTTATTAATGCTTGCCTAAGTGATCAAGAGTTGTTTTGTAAAAGGAGGTATCATTAAAAAGTGTTTACTGAGACCCCTCACTCAGCTTCCTGGCAGCTGCAGCTCCATTTGTGCCTCCAGGGGGCTGGACTTCCCCCATCTGGGGAGAAGGACACTTTTATCAGCAGGCCTGTGGAGCTGGTTTTAGCTTCCAATCCCTGCTATTCTTGCTTTTTTAACTATAAATAACTGTTAGTCTGGTTTTGTAATTATTAATTTGGTTTGTTGTGGGTTTTCTGTTTAACCTCACTACATGCAGGGATGCATATTTACAACAACAGTTTTTGAGTCTGTAATTTCCTATAATGAGGCTGCAGTACACATATGGGCTACTTCCAACTGGATTATTTATTTCCCTACAGTAAAGCTAAAGTCTGCAAATTCTGTCAGTGTTGGCGGAGCTGCAACAGATATGTACTGCCTGTGAGTGTTTGCCCCTTAGACAACCCGCAACATATTATCAGAGAAAGTAATAAAGTACTGAGTTATTTTTAAGTCCTAGGGTATTATTTTTGAAGAGGATATGCACATGAATAGACTCATGTTTTTATCCTAGCTCTTAGAAAACTAACAGCAATTCATAGAGTTGGTAGGCATGGACCTACCGGCTTCCTTTTTGTTGTGCTTCTATTTAATTCTTCTCTTTCAGTACTAGGGATTGAACCCAGGGACACTCTACCACTGAGCCACAACCTCAGCCCTTTTATTTTTTACTTTTATCTTGCAACGTTGTCCAGGCTGGCCTCGAACTTGTGATCCTCCTGCCTCAGCCTCCAGAACAGCAGCTGGGATTACAGGCCTGAGCCACCACCCCCAGCTGTTTCTCTCCAATTCTTTATCATTGGGTTTTTTATTCCACTGGAACAGCTGCAACCCTCAGAACCTGAATTTTTGAAAGTCATGGGGTCTTTTCACGGTAACCCCACTTGCTTTGAGGAGACAGAATCCTGAGCTGCCCGATTGGCGGAGTGGTGCTCTACAGCTGTATTTATGCTGATATATATTCTATTGATGTTGGTGACCAGAACTGGCTTTGGAACTTTCTAGAAATCCAAAAATGCCTCAGGTAACCCCAAAAGAAACAGAGGTCTCCAAAAGCAGTTAAGTACTCATGCCCAGAATTATCCAGTAATGAAAGAAAAGAAGTAGTTATTTATCAACCACCTGCATGTGCCAGGTATTATGCTAGTAAATGCTGTTGCTAAGCTATCATATCAGTACTGAGGTCAAAATACTAAAGCCAATGGCTGCCATCGGGCTGGAGAGGTGGCTCAGCGGAAAAGCACTTGCTGGCATGCATAAGGACCCGGGTTCAAGTCCCAGCACCACATACCCAACTAAGTGTGGGAAAAGCAAAAACCAGATGGAAAAATGACTACAAATAAACTCGCTCTCTTACCATTTCTCTCTTAAACAAACAAAACAATAATGGTTACCAAGCCTGTGTTGAACATTCCACATGTAAGCATAATCAGTTAATCCACATTTGGTCTCAAAACGACACGATAGGGTGACCATGCACAACCTGTGGTTTTACACATTAAATCCTGACATCTAAACTGCCTGTCCCTGGCTGGCTGGATCTTGAGTGCAGCGCCTGATGGCGGGTGTGGCTCCTGTCAGCCCAGTGGTTCAGCTACTAGCCTGCTTTGGGGTTCCGCTGAGTTGGGACTCTAAGTGGGGGACTTCTAGGGCACTCTCTTTTTTTTTCTTCCTTTTACCCAGCTTGTGAATGGCTAGGCTCAGTCCCAGCTTCCTACAGCTTTATAACTTTTTATACTTTATAAAAGTACATATATATAATTACATTAAAGAGAGAGGGAAAGAGTGAAAAAGAGAATCAACTTTATTTTTTCATCAGGCCTTTGCTTCTCTGATACTTGGTTGTGTCTGTGGTGCTGGGGTTTGAATCCAGGTCCTTGTGCATGCCAGGCAAGTGCTCCAACTGCTGAGCCATCGCTCCAGCCCCCAATCAATACAACTTAAAGAAAGCAGAGGGCACACATGCCTTCCTGGAAGACCAGAAGGCAGTTTGGGCCTGAATTCTGCCCTGTTTTCTGAAGGAGCAGGTTGATTTCCCTAACAGTCAATTTGTAGAAACCCAATTTTCCAAATGGTCAATTCACTGAATGACCAATTTACAAAACAACCAATAAGCTGAATTTACTCCCCCCCCCACTGATCTTAATTGAACAGTGTTTATTCTGTCTTCATAATAGAATTTGAAGGAAATGTACCTTGCTGTCTCCCTACTGCTCTGAAGCTAGAGACTGTGGAGAAACCGGAAGGATGAGGGGTTGAGTGAGATCCAGCAGCTTCTGTAGAACTTTCCACACGGTGACTTTCTGGGAATTGACAGAGGTCCATTTCTAAGTATCTACAATCTTCTATCCAAAGGGAATTTTTAATACTTGCCATTTAGGTTTGGTTTTTTTCTTTTCCTTTTGGTACTGGGGATTGAACCCAAGGGCTTGACCACTGAGCTACATCCTCAGCCCTTTTTCATTTTAAGTCAGAGTCTCACTAAGTTGCCAAGGTTGGCCTCGAACTTGAGATCCTCCTGCCTTAGCCTCCCGAGCTGCTGCGTTATGGAGTGAACACTGCGGCTTTGCCATTTCTAACCTGTCTTTGACAGCCTGTCATTACTGACAAGTTCACAAAAACTTCCATCTATACACACAGAGGAGTAAGCCCTGTGTAGTAGGAGGAGACAGATTTGGAGATGCTGGCCTTAAAAAAATTAGAGTGATATCTTCCTAAGTCAAGTCGTGCCAGCAGCCACCAGAAGACAAGAGACAATTTCAACCCCAGAACCTCTGCAGGGAGAGCAGCCCTGTCCACCCTCTTCAGCCCCGTGACGCTAATTTCAGATTTCTGGGCTCCACAGAAAGAGTGCATTTTTGCTGTGTTCAGCCACCAGTTGGGACAGTTTGTCATAGCAACTGTAGGAAACCAACAGATCTTGCCAGCAGGGCAAACCAGGAAGCTGAGCTGGGGACAACCATAGGCCTCTCTGGGCCACCAGCCAGGGCTTTCTGCATTTGGGGATATCTGAGGGAAAGGCTGAGAAACTGGCTGCCACAAGCCACGGCAGCCACTTTTTAGTTAAACCCAAACAATACAGCTCTCTCATTACCTTCCAACAAAACTGCAGTTTTCTGTTTTATCTGATTTTATTTTTCCCAGAAAGGTGCCATTAATTAATTAATGATTTGTTGCGGTACTAGGGACTGAACCCAGGGTCTCATGCATGTGAGGCAAGAATACCCCTAGACCAATTTATATTTTTGAAATGAAGGACCCAGTAGTCCCAGGTACTCAGGAGGCTGAGGCAGGAGGATCCTTGAGCCCAGGAGTCCCAGGCCAGCCTGGGCAATATAGCAAGACTCTGGGTCAAAAACAGGCTAAAAAAAAAAGAAAATTAATCCCATGTGAAAGAAAAAAATTTCCAAGGCAACAACAACAACAAAACCACAGGGAAACCTCTCATGTGATTTTTTTTTTTTTTTAAAGATGGAGCGGTTGGGGCTGGAGCGGTGGCTCAGTAGTTACGGCGCTTGCCTGGCATGCACGAGTACACGGGTTCAAACCCCAGCTCCACGTACACAACTAAGTGTCAGAGCAATGAAAGCCACGTAAAAACTCAATAAAAATTGATTCTCTCTGTCCCCCTCTCTCTCTCACTGTCCTTCTCTCTTAAAAAAAAAAAAAAAAGATGGAGCGGTGGCTCAGTGGTTTGGAGCGCTTGTCTGGCATGTGTGAGGACCCGGGTTTGAGCCCCAGCACAACGTACACAACTGCGGGTCAGAGAAACAGAGGCCTAAATAAATAAACTAAATAAAGTTGTTTCTCTCTCTTTCACTTTTTCCCCTCTCTCTTAAAAAAAAATAAATAAAGATAGAGCAGAGAGAGAGGGAATCGATTTTATTTTTTCATCTGGTTTTAGTTTTTCTGACACTCAATTGTGTACATGCTGCTGGGGTTTGAACCCGGGTCCCTGTGCATGCCAGGCAAGAGCTCTACTGCTGAGCCATGGCTCCAGCCCCCTCATGTGATTGTGTTATAGAATTGCAGTCCCCTCTTCACTGGTCTCCCTGCATGCACTCTGTCCAGTCTTCCCCACGTAGCCAGAGTGATCATGCCACAATCTGATCATGTCGTGGAATTCAAGAAAATTATAAATTATCAGTTAATGGGGAGGAGAGAGACAGGGAGATGGGATCCAGGAGGGGACAAAGGAGACTTCAGCCATATACATAGGCATGTGGTTCCCAAAGCACATTGGATTCATGAGTGCTATGGTTTGGATATGGAACATCCCCCAAAGTTTCATGTTGAAAGCACAATTCCCAATGCAGCAAGGTTCAGAGGTGAGGCGTTTAGGCAGTGATTGTATCACGAGGGTTTTACTCTCATTGGAGATTCACATATCAAATGGTATCATCATATTGATAGCACACCTATAACTCCAGGGACTTAGGAGGCTGAGACAGGGAAACCACAAGTTTGAGGCCACCACCTTCAGCAACTTAGCAAGACACTGTCTCAAAATAAAAAATAAAAAGGGCTGGGGATGTATGTACTTCAGTGATAAAGCACCCCCGGGTTCAATCCTCAGAATGAATGAATGAATGAATAAATAAAAAGAGAGAGTGGAATGGACTGCTGGGGATAGGAGCTAGCTGGAAGACGTAGGTCCCTGGGGGCACACCCTGGAAGGGTTCATCTGTTCCCCAGTTCCTTCCTCTCTCTCTCTCTCTCTTCCCAGGCTGCCATACCTTCCACATTGGAGGCAGCCTAACCTGGACTGAAAGCTCTGAAACCACGAGCCAAAGTTCAGCTGTTAGGTATTTTGGTCACAGGGAAGAGAAGCCAATGAACACAGCAAGTACCCAGTTTCTTAATGTATTTCAATGACTTGTATGTATGTTGCATACATGCAGTTTTATATATATATCAAATATGTACATTATCAACAACAATAAAAGAATCTGATGGCTTCCCAGAAGGCAAAATTCTTTACATGGTGGCTCAGAGGCCTTGCCTGGCTGCACCTGCCATCCTCTTTCCTGCTGTCCCCATGCCCTCCTTCCCAGCCTCCCTGAACCTCCTCTTCCTTTCCTCAAGGTTGCCAGGATCCCTCCTGGCACTTGCTCTTCCTGTTTCTCCTCCTTTCACCTAAGTAATGATCCATCCTTCTGACCTTAGCTTAGCCAATACCTCCTCAGGAAGCACGCAAGGACCGCCTCTCCCCCTCCTGTGCTCTGTAGCTCCCGAACCTCTCCCTTGGAGCAAGTTCACACTTATGACTCTATTTCTCCGTGCTGTCTCTGGGTTAATGTCTCTCTTACCACCAGTTCCAGGAGTCCAGAGCTGCTCTCCCGTTTTGCTCAACAGGATGTTACTGCCTCTTCACATATAGCATGTGTTCAAAAGTACTCACTGAAAAACTAAAGAAGTACATTTTGTTTTAAGAGAAAGGGAGAGAGAGAAAGAATCAATTTTATTTATCTTTTCATCAGGTCTTTGTTTCCCCAACACTTCGCTGTGTATGTGGGGCTGGGGTTTGAACCCAGGTCCTGGGGGGACTCCAGAAGAGGGCTGAAGTTTCTAACATGGAGCACACTAATTAATTAAAAAAGCAACAAATCCCAACACAGCTGCGTAGTCTGCAGATCTGACACCAAAGACGACCACCCAGGCACTATAATCCTGACTCTCACACAAGAGCTACTTATCAGACACTTCCACAAACTTCCGGTCCTGCTCACTGCTTAGACAATGACCAACCCAGACCACAAGAGGCCATAGGTGGTACGTGGAGACTTTATAAGACAGAGGCTATGTGTGGGCTTTAAAAAACCTCCTCATCCAGATTCAGCTCCCACAGCCTAACTTTGACCCTGGACAGGTTCTCTGCTAGGCAGGAAAATCCCACTAAGCACTCCATCTTTGATGCTAGAGTCTGTATTTTCTCCTTAAGAAAGAAAGGTCAAGGTAGGCAGGATTTGGAGCACAGATGAAGAACTGCACGTGAGAGACTGACCCTTTCAGTTTACCTTCACCCTTGCTCCCCTAAGCTGATGAAACCTTTTCCACTCAGGTGCTGCTCACTTGAACCGGTCTCCTGGTTTAGAAAGTTCCAGGCCTGTGTGGGCAAGGGTGGGGGTATGGGAAAGGTTCTTCATTAACATAACAAAGACTATTTATCACCAATCCGCAGTTAAGGTCACACGTGGGAACAGTTCGCATTATCATTAAAATGAGAAAATAAGGAGGGCCACAGTTCCCATTTTTATCTTATTTTCATAAATCTAAGAGGCATTGTTTTTCATATCCTAATAGTTCCTATATAGGAAAATGATTACATTATAAATGCACACCCGGTATAGTGCCTCCCATCTGTTATGAAATCAATAGCATGTTCTTATGTTCAACGATTTTAGAAAAAGAAATACTCACATGGATATCCTGGTATATTTTACAACTCAAAAGAGAGATAAGAGGGCAGGGACGGGGGAAGGGAATAGGAAGGACATCAAGGAGACCAGAGGGACATGGTATGGGGGAATCTAATCAGAGGGGAACCTCTGATCTCCAGGAGAAGTCCAATTAACTTAGGGCTTAAGTAGGGGGAAACATGGAACCATGGGGAACCCAAGGGCGGCGGGGACTATGGTCTGGCATCAGTCTTGGCTTGTTCTGTCATTACATTTTTGTTCTTGATTGTTTGACGATGAATCCTTCCTAATTGTAAGACCATGTTTATTGAATAAAATAATAATAATAAAAAAAAGAACTTCAAGGAAAGAGGCCTACAAAAAAGATATAATTAAAACTTTGGAAAATGCAAAAAAAAAAAAAATAAGAGAGAGAGATAAGAGATAAACCATTGTTATGGTTCAGATATGAGGTGTTCCCCGAAAGTTCATGTGTGAGATGCTGAAAGAATGTTCAGAGTTGAAATGATTAGATGATGAGAGCTGTGACCTAATCGGTGGATTAGGTCCTATCCTGATTTGGATTAACTGGGTGGTCACTGTGGGCAGGTAAGGTGTGGCTGGAGGAAGTAGGACTGGGGGTATGGCTTCGGGCTTATGTTTTGTCCTGGTGAGTGGAGTGTGCTCTCTCTCTCTCTGCTTCCCTGTGCCATGATCAGAACCTCTGAGAATATGAGCCAAAATAAACTTTTCCTCCTCCAAGTTGATCTTGTGAGGTCTTTGGTCACAGCAACACAAAGCTAACTAAAATAACTATTAGAAAGGAAAGAAAAACTGATTATTTGCAGATGATACCATCATAATCCTAGTAGGTCCAAGAGTTAACTGAAAAAACTTTTAGAATAAACACCATACAAGGAATATGGCCAGATACATGAAAAATCTACAAAACACAATAATTTTCCTATATTTTGGGGAAATACTATATTTTAATAGCAAATAAAGCATTTATAAAAAGAAATAGCTAGGAATAACTTTAAGAAACATGAAGAGCTTGCGTGCAAAAAATTATAAGACTTGAGTATGTGACTTAAATAAGATACACTAGCCTCCAAAATGATGGCTGAATAGTTTACGAATGCTAATTCCTGCCAAATTTAAAAATAATCTACTATAAACTCTGCAGGGCTGGGACGTTCCCCCAAATAAACCCTAGTGCGTGTAGGAATCAAATGCATGATAAAGAGCTGGGCCAAATGGTTGGCTATTTGAAAGGGAGAAAAAAAATCTAGAGTCTTGTCTTATATTAATGAACCCAACTGCAATTGTAATTAAGGCGTACATATAAAAAACCTTATGTAAAAACAATAAAAACAAAGGCCGTGTGTTATCACTTGATCTGTTTCACAACGGAAGAGCTCACAAAGGAGAAGGCTGATCTTGCTTCACTGCAGATGAATTTTTGTATTTTAAAAAAGCAATGTAAAGGTCTGAAAATGTTTACAGTAGAAAAGCTTAAAATATATAAACCAATGAGCAATGCAAACACAGGAATTACCATCCCAACACACGCAGAGGACTGGTAATGTGTGTACACGTACGTGTGACGCTCGTGCACCTGGATTAGGTGAGCATGCGTAGATGCACACCCAGATGGGCCAGCACGGTGGTTTACTTTTTGATTCTCACAACCATTTTATGAGAGAAGCATACTATTATTGTTGTCCATATTTTACAGAAGAGGAAATTGAAGTAGAGCAAAGTCACAGAAGTTGTCCAAGATTATACAGTAACTGGCAGAGCCAACATTCAGACCCAGGAACCTTGGCATCCAGAGTGGATGCTCTTGGCCACCAGACTATGCTACCCTCACTGAAACAAAGGAAGTGCACATGGCTGTCAAGCATCCAGGAGAGGGGTTGAGGATTTAGCTCAGTGGCAGAGCGCTTGCCCAGCATGCGCAAGGCCCCGAGTTTGGTCCTCAGCCCTAAAAAAAAAAAAAAAAAAAATCCAAGAGAATATTCAATCAAATTAACAGATAAAGACACAAATGTGAATTAGCAAGTTGAAGGCTGAGGTTACTCATTGCTGGTTGGGGACCCCATTGCTACCTTCACAATCTAATCTTGGATTCTAGAAATCCCACCTCCCTTCTCTAAGCCTTTCAGAGGTTACCCATCACTCTTAGCTTAAAAGCCCAAGTCTGAAACAGGGTCTGTAGTCTACCCGCCCCCCCATTTCCTGATCTAGCCCACCCTTAACAGACTTTGAGAAAAGAACCTTCTATCCTGTTTGCAGCCTTGAAAAAGCTCAATCGTAAACTTTTCTCTTTTAGTGCTGTTCTGATGTCAGAGGGCATATAAAGTTTATAATTTCCATAACCCCAGGTGGCTTTCTTTATAATCTTATTTTAAAGAGAGAGGGACGGTGAAGGCGGGGGAGAATAAATCAATTTTATTTTTCATGTGGCTTTCATTGCTGCAACACTTCGTTGTGTACATGGTGCTGGGGTTTGAACCCGCCATCCTCGAGCATGCCAGGCAAGTGCTGTAACCACTGAGCCACCTTGCTTTATAATCTTATCATAGTTGTAGTTCTACATTCATGATGAATCTAGTCAGTCTCGCCTGGGCAGTAATCTTGTGCTTCCATGACCCAGCACAGTGCCTCGTCTACAGAAAGTGCTTAAGAAATATTTTCCAACTGAATATGCATTAGTGATCACATGGAAGAAACAGAAAAAAAAAAAATGAGGAAAGGAGGAGGATCAGGTACTTTCCTATACTATAGTAAGGCTCCCTGATAGGTTCAACTTCTTTACCAAGCAATTGGACAATGTGTGTCCAAAGCCTTGGATATGTTTATAACTTCAGTTAATAATGAGTGTGGATAATGTAATCCTATCACTACATAACTGTTCATTAAACGATGCTATTGATAATACAGCTCATTAAAAACCAACCTGGAGGAAGGCAATTTGAAGCTTAGTATGAACGCTTATGTCAATATGAACAAACAGCATTGCTTACAATAGCAAAATATTGAAATGAGCTTTAATGCTCAAAGCTGGAAACCTGCTCAGGGGTATGGTCATAATAAAAGTGGTATTTATGGTCAATAGGAGAGGCTAATTTCCTAAGTAGAACACACATTTGTAAATCCAGAACAACTGCGCTTTGAAAAACAATATACTCGAAAGGCAAATACTGACCAGCTACCTTCCCGAGGTCTTTCTGAGAGCCCTGATTCTGTCCACTTGTCTCTGAGAGGATCAGCTCCCTTCCCGGACGTGGAGGGAGGACCTTGATGGGTGCTGGCATTCCATTCCTCAGGTGGCCAGCAAACCACAGAAACAAGCCTGTTAGGGAGGAGGCTTCCTAGGCAAGGGTCCCTTGCTGTAGGAAGTGACATCCTGAAGATGGTGGAATGCAGGGCTGGGACGCTGCTGAACCGCTGAATCAACCAACACCAACACGGGAATGCATGAAAGACCACAAAATGTCAACGACACGTCTGAGAGGTGGGCTTAATACAACTTCAAACTTAATCTTGTCTCGTATCATTACTCTAGGATGTGGTCTTACTTTTTTAATAACATTCTAGCACCCTATAATTTTCAAGTTTTTTAAAATAACAAAAGTGTTATTAAAAAACAGTGCACTAATATATGCACTAACATATATATTATATATATATACGTATATGGATGTGTGTGTGTATATATGTATACACACACACACACATATATATACGACCCTCAAAATAAAGGGGGGGAAGTTTAATTAGTATGTGTGGGGGCCTGGGTTCAATCACACACACAAGAAAAGGTCAGTAACAAAAAGATAACTATTTACAAAGTTCACAGTTTAGTATTGTAAATAAATAAATAAATGAATAAAATATGCAACCAAAGCATAGTAAGATACTTTTGCACAGCTATCAAACTGGCTAAAATAAAAAGCCTCACAATACATAGTGTTGGGAAAGAAATGGTACAATCTTTTGGGGAAATGTTAGGCAGTTTTTTTCCTTTTTTAAAGAGAGACAGAATCAATTTTATTTCTTCATCTGGCCTTTGTTTCTGACACTCAGTTGTGTATGGTGCTGGGGTTTGAACCCAGGTCCCTGTGCGTGCCAGGCAAGGGCTCCAATCGCTGAGCCGCTGCTCCAGCCCCTAGGCAGTTTCTACTCCTGGGTACTTACCTCCACAAGATAAAAGCAATGTCTACAGAAAGATTTGTACAAGAAGGGAAGGGGAGAGGGGGAAGAGGAGTTATTGTTCAATGAAAATAGTTCTCAATTTGCAAGATGGGAACATTTCCGAGATCTGCTGTGCGACAATGTAAATATACTTAACGCTACCGAACTATGCCCTTAAAAATGGTTTAAGATAGTAAATTTTATGTTATGCGGTTTTACCACAATAGAAAATGGGGAGATATGTTTATAGAGCTTTATTCTAATTAGCCCCAAACTGGAACAACCCAAATGTCCACAAGCCACTTGATGCACACAGTGGATATGGCAGATGCGACACTGTTGAACTGAAAGAAGCCACGCACAATAGCTCACATTGTATAACTCCGCTTACATGAAATTTTAGAAGAGGCAAAACTAATCTGACCTCGCAGACATCACAGCCAGAGTGGCCTTTGCGGGTACTGGTGACTACAAAGGGATATAGGGGCCAGGAATGGTGGCCCACAGCGGTAATCCCAGAGACTCAGGAGGCTGAGGCAGGAGGATCACAAGTTTGGGGCCAGCCTGGGCAACTTAGAGAGACCCTGTTTCAAAATAAAAAGTAAAAAGGGCTGGGGGTGTAGCTCAGTGGTAGAGCACCCTTGGGTTCAAACCCTACTACTACCCCCAGAAAAGAAAGAGGGACAGTGGAACTTTTTAGGATAATGGAAACATTTTATTTCTTGATCTGCGAGGTAATTAAATGGGCATCTATTTGTCAAAATATATGAAAAGTACACAAAAAACTGTACACATAGGTTCACATAAATATGTGTATATTTACATCCCAATAAAAAAGTCTTAGGAAGAAGTGAGGAAGGGGCACTGAAGAGGCTGAAACTGTCACCATGTATTGACAAGCTGCTTGCTGAATACGAGTGCCTCTTTAAACCTGACAGCTACGGATGGATATCCTCTCCTGCAGCGATTTATGGAGCTGATGAGCACACTGAATTATGAGAAGTAGCGCCCCTTGACTTATGATGGGGTTACCTCTCAATAAACCATCACGAGGTGAAATAGTGCATGGAGGGAAAGCACTTACACAGCTAACAGGTCAGCAACGTGACCAGCGTGCGGTGGTTCCCCTCCTCCTGGTGTGGACGACTTGCTGCTTCCCTGCACCCTGGCAGAGTGTGGGATCACAAATCGCTAGCCCAGGAAGAGACCACGAGTCAAAACTCGAAGTCTGCTTCTACTGAATGTGTACGGCTATAGAGCCGCTGTAAAATTTCAAAGACATAAACTGGCTCATTCCAAATCGGGAACCACCTGTATTTGAATCTGTCTGTTGGAGCAAGCTTTAATTTTCTGATAAATCATTTAAAAGGGGGGAAAACTATAAGTGCAACCATGTAAACATCTTTAAAATAAAACATAGACCTTTATCTAATTAAAACTGACTTTATTTAAAATGTCACACATTTTCACCAAATATCTTCCTAAAATCTGAAATAAAAAAAAAACTGAGCATTAGCTTTTCAAAGTCATGTCAAAACTAGAATACAGAACGAAGGAAAAGAATTTAAACTTACAAAGAAAGAAATCAAAAAGGATTAAAATTTATCTACATAAGAATGAAAAATAGGTTTTATATGTTTAACAATAAAGCCAAAATTAGATGGAGAACAATAAAGTGGGAAAATATTCATAGCAAGTATTTTCTTTTACAATGAGCAAATATTTGTTTTTGGAGCATTTGTATTATTTACTTTTTAAAAAACCACTTAAGCACGATAAATGAATAGACAAACTATTAGCTGAGAATTTTGAAAATAGAAATAAAAGTGGTTAATAAGATAGGCAAAAAACTTTCACTTCGTCATAATAAAAATGCAAATTAAAATGGAGTATTTTCAGTTGAGCTTAAATTTTCCTTTTTTTAGCTAAAATGGTCAATTCTGGAGAGGGCAGGTGAGAGACACATGCAGTGCTCAGGCATTGCGATGGCAGTGGGACTGGTACAGGTTGAGCATCCTTCCTCTGAACATCTGAAATCCAACATGCTCCAGAATGCGAACCCTTTTAAGCTCTGACACGATGACAGAAACGGAAAATGCTGTGCTATGTGCAAAATTATTTTTAAAAATGCTACAAAATTACATTTGGGCCATGTGTATAAGGCATCTATGAAACATAAATGAAATTTCGAGCTTAGTCTTGGGTCTGATTCCCAAGATAACTCATTATACATATATATATATATATACATGCATATATTCCAAAATCCAAAAAAAAAAAAAATCTGGTATCTGAAACACTTCTGGCCCCACACATTTTAGATAAGGGATCTCAGTCTGCATTTGCTTTTCAGGAAGCAAATTAGGACCAAGCAGTCCAATAGAGCATTGCAGTTGAGCTGGAACTGGGGTTTGACGCCTGGGGTTAAGTGGAGCGAAATGACAATCCTCTCACCGTAAGTCTGTATTTGGGTGAGAATTACTTTTCTGTTATTGTTAAAAGCAAGAAGAGGGTGTTTTTCTTTTGTTGTTGGGAGGTGGGCATGGATTGGGTAGGATTTCTCCAAGCTAAGGCATAACACAAACCCAGGAAGATGGACGTGCTGTGCAGAGGAGTGAGGATGTGGATCTGGGGTTCCCTGAGAGGGCTGAAGTCAGATGCTGGAGCAGCCGTCTTGAAGGGCCACTGGTTCCCCACAGGCTCTGCCACACAACCCAGGGGAAGAAGGCTCTACCCTGGACAACGGCAGTGGGTGCCACTAATGTCACCTTGAGGTCAGCTATGGAAAAGGCCAGGTGCAGGTTAGCGTGCACAGTGATGATACAAGATGTTGTATTTATTAGCTACGGGTGTAAAACCTAAGGAAAGGCTGGGGAGACACATCAGGCTGCTTGTTATTGGTAGCTTTACTTCCGGAGACGGAGATAACTAGATGGAGAGGTCACTCCTTTTTTTTGGTACATTTTTAAATGGGAATCTTTTTCTTCCTTCTTTCTTGCCTTTTTAGAGTGCCTTGATATTTAAAAAGAAAACAAGTCTTAAAGTTCATAACCCTTGATCTCAAAATCTTAGTCTAAGAATGAGCTATTTATAAAGAGCTTAGAAGAGTGGTTCCCGGCACATTGTAAGTGCTCAAGGAAATGTTTTTTGGTGTGTGTGTGTGGGGGGGGGGGGGGGCATAGGTACCAGGTATTGAGCCCAGGGCACTTAACCACTAAGCCACATCCCTAGCCCTTTTTATATTTTATTTGGAGACAGGGTCTAGCCAAGTTTCTGAGGCTGGCTTTGAACTCCCAATCCTCCTGTCTCAGCCTCTTAAATTGCTAGGATTACAGCTGTGCGCTACCTCTCCTGGCTCTAAAGAAATGTATTTAATGTTTAAATACTCCTGACAGGTGCAGTGACACAATGCCTATAATCCCAGCTACTCAGGAGGCTGAATCAGGAAAATCACAAGTTTGAGGCCAGCCTCACCAACTTACGGAGGAGACACTGTCTCAAACATACACACACAGGGCAGGGATATAGCACTATGGTAGAGTGCACTGGGCTCCATTTCCCAGCAAGGTAAAAATAAACAAAATCCTTATTATACAACTTATCAAAGTCCAGAAATGAGGGAGATATGGTGGCACATATATGTAGTCCCAGCTACTTGGCTGAGGTAGGAGAATCATCACTTCAGCCCATGAGTTCAAGGCCAATCTAGGATACATAGGGGGACCTCAGCTCAAAAACAGAAAACCAAAAAAGACTCAAAAAAGAGTTTGAGGAGCATGAATCATCACAGGGTAGAATTCCCAGTGGGCTCCTCCTTTGGCCTGATCTCTACAGGTTCACACCCACATGGGGGGTGAGGTTCTACCTTCCTGGGATGATGCGCAGTACCTGAGTGTCACACCTTTACATGGAGACTCCATTTATCATGCAGACTGGAATCTGCATCAACACAATGCTAGCACTTTCTTCCTCTGGATAGATTTTCATTCATTCATTTACTAATCATTTACTGAGCACCTATTATGTGCTGGGCACTGTCCTTGGTCCTACAGATAATAAGGCAAAATTCTTTTCCTCATTATTCTCATGAAGCTGATGTTCCACAGAGGAAAGACAAAAGATAAACAAATAAATACACAAAGCCAGGCAACCATATGTGGCATGAAGAAAAATAATGCTATAATGTGGGAGATAAAGAATACAAAAAGAGCACCTCTGTCCTCCAAGGGGTTCTGTAAACAATTACCCAACAGAAATTAAAAAAAAAAAAAATATTGCAGGCTGTGCTCAGGTATTTACCAGAACAGAGAAAGCGGGTTTCTAACTCAGTGGAAGAAGTCCAGAAGGTTTCTGGGAGAAGCATGATTTGATCCAAAAAGGTCAGCCAGAGGAAGCAGAGGGAAAGGGCAACCCAAAGAGCAGATGCAAAGGCGTGGAAGGGATGTGGAGCACGTGACAGGTGCCATTGCCACCACAGAATAATAACGTGTGATTGACAAACAAAACCAGGTGGATGCATTCCAGTCGGAAGGTTCTGGAAGGGCCTCGAAGTGACATTTGAGCACACATGCAAGCATGTGTACCTGTGTACACGCACGCATACATACCTGTGGTGGTCATCTGGTATTTTTGCCTGCCTAGTACCTCCGTACTTTCCCACCCCGTGTGGTTCAGGAGGGGCTGGGGATGTAGCTCAGGGGTAGAATGCTTGCTAGGATGCTCAGGCTCTGGGCTGATCCCTAGCACTGCAGGGAGAGGGAAGCCACCATTCAACGCAGCAGTGGGCCTATGATGCAGACTTTCAATGCGAAATCCCTAGCCCGAACTAACCTTTGTCCCAGTGATCAGTTTACAATTCTAGAAGACAGTTAGAAGGTCATAGTGTTGGGCTGCCAAGAGTCAGCTTTTTTCAGTACATGGAAAAAGCAATAAACCAAAAAAAGAAGAGAAAAAGGCAGGGTTAAGAGAGCCTTTAAGGCATCATTTTAGCCCCAGAATCCAGTCTTGTAGCCTGCCTCTGGATTTTCTGGTTAAATGATCAAATGGGGAAAAACTTTGTTTGCTTGTAGTTTATATTGGGTTTCTTCCATCTGCAACTAGATTAATATGCCCTTTTTCAGGGGAAAGAACTTCGTTTTGTGTGTGTGGTAGGGGATGGTAGAAAGGGAAAAGACAGATGTCTGAGGGTCTCTCTCATTGAGTTGGATAAATATGGTGAAGCAGGTGGTTTCAAGTCATCTGTCAGAGTATAGGAACTGCAGGGTGTGTGTAGGTCACAGTTCATATGGATGAGTCATATGAACTGTGTACGTTCCTAATTCACTATATAGATCTTAATTATCTTTAAAGAGAGAAGTGACACAGAATAACGGATCAAAAACACCATGAATGCCATCTGTTTAAAACTAGTTTACTGGGCTGAAGAAGTAGCTCAGTGGCAGAGCACTTGCCTGGTATGCACGAGGGCCCTGGGTTCAATCCCCAGTACTGCAAAATAAATAAATAAAAAATAAATAAATAAACAAACAAACAACAAAATACTTTACTATTCCCACATTAGTCTACATCAGTCACAGATCTTTTTCAAAAACTTAATTTTGAGAGGAGCTTAATATTTTGAACCCTTTATCCTTGATGCCAAACAATCATGCGGAGCTCTCCGGAAAACTGAAGCAGCTGTACCCATTAAAGTCCAAGTTGAACAGATGTTAGAGCAAAACAAATTGCTATATCTCAAGAGATCACTACAAAAGCCCCAAAGCTCAGATTCTGTGGTTTGCATATTTGAAAATTCTTAATCAGTTGGTCACAGATAATAATATCAATCTTGGTCTGAAAGAGAGTTTCAAATCTTTAAATCCATGAATCAGAGAGATACTTATGTTACAATGTGTTGTAGTATAAAAATAGCTAGCTTAGGGAACCTTTGCGGAATTAACACAGGGCCTCCTCCTGGAAAGAATAACAACCCTCAAGATCTGTTCTTTTCACAAGCATTTACCAAATACCTACTGTGTCCCCACGATCTCAGCACTGTGTGCCCATGCCCATGAGCCTTTCCTTTTCTCTTGGTGAAAAGGCCAAATCTTGGTTCACATCTGGACAATGCTGGGTAAAACGCAAAATAAAAGATAATGTATCATCGGAACAATGAGATGCTATTCCTGCAGCAAATCCTGGCTCTTTACACTCTGCTAAGCCTCCCTTCCCCCACTCCACCACCTTCACATTGCCAGAACACTAGAAAGAACAAGAGCCAAGCCACATAGTCTGATGGCCTGGATCAAGTGCCAGCTTGGCAGTGTCAGATCCCTGGCCAAGACTCACCTTCTGCTTCTGTAAAATGGGGATATTTACTTAGTGCAATAGGTTGCTAGAAGGATTAAATAAATTAGTAAATGCAAAGTTTTTGACATGAAATAAATATTCAATAAAAAAGCTGTAATTAGTAAAGTGAGGTCTTCATCTCTTTCCAGAACTAGCATTTTATATGGTCTATGGTAGAGAGATGTTGAAACTCCCCCTCCACCAGTCTGCTTTGTGATAGCTGGCAGAATAGCAAGAGTCCAAAATAGCAAAAAAGATACCCTCTCATGTAGCCGTGCCACGTTCAGTCTAAGCAAGTTCAACTTGCCTGGGTACTGGGCCCTTACTAATAATAGCTAAACACTTCAAATTCTGACAACGTGCAAGGTAGGTATAATTATCTTCTTTTTGTAGATAAGCCCAAGTAGGAGTAGAGAGGTTAAATAACTCACTCAATGTCACAGGGCTGCTAAGTAGCAGACTTGACTGCATAGCTTATGCCCCCTTTCCATTCCATTTCCCTGCATCCCATATAGCCAACACTCCACTAAGTTATTTGTAAATAACGAACAAGGTATTTCAGGATCTTTAAAAGGACAGGAACAAGCTCTCTGGTAGAGAAAGAAGTTGGTATTATCATTCAGCACTTGGCGACAATTCCATGCTCCTGTGTTCTCTGCCCCTGGTGACCTGCCTCCCTCTCCATCGTGCAAGGCCTCTATGTCATGTGTACCCTCCCACTGCAGCTCAGACTCTGCGCCCTGGGCTGACTGCAGCTTGCACTACCCCCGCGTCAGCCCTACGGCACTCAAAACCCCATGCCAATTATCTCTTTTGGGTAGGCAAGTTTCCCAAACGCTGACACCAACACGGAACACCCGGGGGCAGGCTTACCCTCTAGTGGGGCCCAGGAATCAAGCCAAACAGATGAAGGAAAGGGAGGTGACGCAACTAGGCCTCCTGCACCAGAGCCAGACGGAAGCTGAGCGCAGCCGCCGTGACCCCGCAGTGGGCTCTCCACGGTGGCCTCCTGCACCTTCACTGTGCAAGAGGCGCAAGCGCAGCGGATAGGATTCCCAGGATGAGCCGCTGGTCCTATGCAGTACGGGGGAGAAGGCGCTGAAGACGCGCGCCAGGACCAGTCCCAGGCGCTGCGCTGCCCCAGTCACTCTGGGAGAAACCGGGGCCTCCGGTCCCCAGCTGTTCGGCTGGCACGAGCGTCAGAGCATCGGTGCGCAGCCTCTGCCGCCCACACCGGCGCGCATACGGGCGCGCGCGCACGCACACACTCACACAAACACGCACACGCAGCACACGGTCCCCCGCGCCCGCCTCCCGGGAGGTTGCAAAGCCCAGCCGCTAGTCCCCCACCAGCTGCATCGCCACCCGGCCCTGCGGACACCTTCAGCGCGTCCCCCAAGGCAGCCTGCGCGCTGCCCCTTCTTCCATCAGCATCAGCACCATTGATTGGAGCGGCCACGCAAAAGCCGGGCTTGAGCCCGGGAAGGTGACGGCGGAGAAGGGGGAGCCACTTACCGCGTCCAGCAATTCCCCGGGACGCAGCCGCGCGCCGCCGGTCGCCGCCGGTCGCCGCCGCCGCCGGGACCCTCCCCCCGCCCTCCCCCACCACGTAGCCCGCTCTACCTTCGCTCGGGAATCAATGGCCCGGGCGCCGGGTGCTGACGTCACGCGCGCGCCGGGCGTGGGCGGGGCCCCGCGTGACTCCTGCCTCTTTTGTTTGAGCCTTGGGAAAGCTTCGTTGTTGTTGTGTTTTTTTTTGTTGCTCGGTGTTATTTTCTTACGGTCCGTGGGTGGTGATCTTGTGGACCCGGTGGGAGTAGTTCCTTAAGGATGCTGCGTCCTTTGTTGACCTTCGTTAAAATTCTCCGTTACCCATAACTGAGAAGCCTTGAAAGCAATGCATAGGTGCCAACCTGCTCTTTGAAACATGGACCTCAGCGCGGCTCGGCCTTTGGGCTGAAGATCCAGTGCAAAAGATGGACCTCAGCTCTGCAGAATTCGTTCACGATGCACTTTAACCCAGAGGCCTTGGTTATCATTTAAACGAAGCTGATGAACTTTTAAAACAATGCAGTGAGCACCCTTTTTGACACCCCGCCTAAGAACTGAAATATTATCAATAGGGGCTGGGGATGTCCGCTCAGTGGAAAAAATAAATAAAAAATATGGCCCGTGAGCTTTCATCAGCTTATAAGTAGTCCCTGCCTTCTACTACTGCCTTCCCTGCAGAAGTAAGCCCCATTCTGAATTTGCATTTACACAGCTATTAACTACCTTGCTTTAATTTCTTTTCACTTTCCTATTTGTTATTTCAGCGATCTACTTTTATTAGTTTTGTGTGTGTGTGTTCAAACTTCAGTGTCCTGGGACTTTTATTTTCACAAGCATATTAACGTTCTTCCTTGCTGAGTGTAATTGCGTTTTGTTCCTTTCCACTGCGACTGTTCATGAACCATCCAAAAGGGAAGGAGGGCAGGGGTGTGTTAAAATCCATTATGTACCATAATTGGCTTATCCGTTATCCAGTTGCCAAACACTTACACAATTTCCAGTGTTATAAGCATTAGTTTCTGGTGCCCTGTACAAAAATTTCTCATGGGTATATATATATATATATTTTTTTTTTTTTTAAAGAAAGAAGGACAGTGAGAGAGAGAGAGAGAGAGAACCAATTTTTATTGAGTTTTTCACATGACTTTCGTTGCTCTGACACTTAGTTGTGTACATGGGTGCTGGGGTTTGAACCCCTGTACCCGCGCATGCCGGGCAAGTGCCGTAACTGCCAAGCCATCGCTCCAGCCCTGTGGGTATGTTTTCTTAGGAATAGAAATGATAGTATGTCAGTGTTTCATTTTATGACTGCCAATGTTTTTAAAATCCAAAATGGTTGTTCCGCTTTACACTCCTATTATCACTTGAGGGGACCCAAGGAGGCCTGGAAGGGGGACCGCAATTCAGGACATTGGGGTCTTTGACAAACTTTGCATAAAGACACAGATTTATTTAGGAAAGCAGAGCAGACAGTGAATGGAGAATGTGGGCTATTTCAAGAGCAAGAAGTGTTTGGGGGGTTCTCAAGCTCTTCTTTAAGAGGAAACTTGGTGAGCGGTGGGCACAGAAGGTAGATGGGGATGACCTAAGTTTGATGATCTTGAGGTGGTTTAGGGTGGTTTGGCAATTCTCAGGTTTCTTAGGTTGTTTTCTCCGCTATCTGATCAATAGATGACTTTGGGAAATTACCTATATTTCCTATCTTCCTTTGCTCAATCTACTCCAAAAATACATGTATGAGCAGGCTAATTAACAGTGAACGGGGCAATTTTTGCAAATGAGTGAATTTCTCGTAACTTTAAGACTGTAAGTGGAGATTTGTGAATTTCTTAGAAATTTGAGACCTGGGAGAGAGAATTGGCTTGGGAGCTGGGATGGGTGGAACTTTAGTACAAGACTTTCAGATTGAAGTTATAGTCTCCTTTTTACCTATCTTTTTTATATTTCTTCTATCTTACCTCACTCGCCACCTGCATTTATATCTGCTGGAACATCTCAGATTTCATTGTTTTTAGTGTGCTAGGACTTAAGTGTCATTTCATCCTGGCTTTATTGACCATCTGCAGTTCTTCTGCTGTGAAATGTCAGTCTAGATAAGACCAGGAGATAGAAGTAGCCTACGCAAACTTTTCTTGGGCCAGCATTGACAGGTTTGTGTGCACGAAGTTCTTCACAACATATGAGGATCCAGAGACGAAATGGGAGGGAGGAACTATCCAAAAGGGAGGAAGGGCCAGGACACTTTACTTACCATGATATTGTTTAGCAGCCTGTGGGAAGTCTCTGGGTCACCAGCTGGTCAGGGACTTTGTGACTACAGTGTTTATCTCATCTGTGACTAGCACAATGTCAGCGCAGTTTCACAGCTTCAGGCAAGCATCGAAAGTAGCTAATAATCCAAATATATATATATATATATATACGTACGTACTTACACATATATACATACACACATATATAAATTCACCTACTCTTCTGAAAATATTTAATTTTGGTTTTGATATTTAAATCCTTATTCTCTCTGGTATTTACTTTGGGGTATGGTGTGAGGTAGGGATCTAACATTACTTTTTTACATACAATTGACTTTTTCCTCCTTCAGCTTTGTTTACTGATTAGCCCCCACCTTTTCCAACTTTGTCATATATCAACTTGGGTTATAAATAATTATATATACAAGTTTCCTATTCTAGTGTCCTGGAAATTTTTTTCAGTTTTGATGTCAATTCCACATTATTTTTTTTTTTAGCATTGCTTTATAAAATGTCTTGATATTTAGTAGCGCAAGATCTTTTTTCTTCTTCATCTTCTATCTTGGCTCTTATTGATCTTTTGTTTTTCCGTATTTTAGAACAAGCTTCTCAGTTTGCGTGTGCCCACAGATATACATAAATACCTAAACAATAACAAAATCCTGTTGGCATTACATGTAAAAATCAGATAAATTTGGGGAGTATTTTTTTTTTAAAGAGAATCGATTTTATTTAGTTTTTCATGTGGCTTTCGTTGCTCTGACATTTCATTGTGTATGTGGTGCTGGGGTTCGAACCCACATCCCGTGCATTGGAGACAAGCACCAAAACCACTGAGCCACCGCTACAGCCCAAGTTTGGAGAGTATTGATTGACATTTTGTGATTCCGAGTCTTCCAATGTCTGACTATAGAACAACTTTCTTTTTATTAGGTTTCTTTATTGTTTAGAATAGTGTCATCATTTTTGGTGAATTAATTTTTTCCACATTTTTATTGGTACATTATAGTTGTTCATAATGATGAGATTTGTTGTTATGTATTCATACATACACACAACATAATTTGGCCAGTATCACTCCTGGCACTTCTTCCTCTCCTCCTCCCTAGCCCTGTTCTCTTTCTTCTCTGATCTGCCTTTGAGTTTCATGAGATCCTCACCATCCCACCCTCTCTTTTCCTTTTTTTCCACTTTAGCTTTTGCACATGGGAAAAGTCATAACAACCTTTGACCTTCTGAATTTGGCTTATTTCACTGCACAGAATGGTCTCTGGTTCCATCCATTTTCCTGCAAATGACACAATTTCATTTTTCTTTATGGTTGAATGAAACTCCACTGTGAATATAGACCCGCTTTTCTTTATCCATTCATTCATTGATGGACAGCTGGGCTGGTTCCAAAGTTGGAACTTTGTGGATTGTGCTGCTATAACATGGGTATGCATGTACAGTGAATTAAATTTAATATCATGACACAGCTATCCCATCTTATCCCTGTAACACACATTGTCTTAAAATCTGTTTTGTCTAAAGTCAACATAGCCAAATCATTTTTATATAGTAAGTATTTGCCTTTAAACCTTTCTAAATTGCTTTAGATGCACTCTATAACTGTCAGACTTAAATATTCTCACCGATAATTAATATCTTGCAACTATCGATTTTGGTGTACATTATGACTTCTGATATTTTTTGGACTTTGATTCTTTTTTACTTTTTTTAAAGAGAGAAGAACAGCAAAGAGAGAGGGAGAGAGAGAGAGAGAATCAATTTTTATTGAGTTTTTCACATGGCTTTCGTTGCTCTGACACTGAGTTGTGTACATGGTGCTGGGGTTTGAACCCGTGTACTTGCGTATGCCAAGCAAGCGCCGTAACTGCCTAGCCACTGCTCCAGCCCCTCTTTCTTTACTTTTGATTCATATTTGCCCCACAGTTTTTATATTTCTGGCTTTTTTTTTTTTGCTTTCTTTTTGGTGTGTATGTGTGTGTGTGTGTGTGTGTGTGTGTGTGTATGAGAGAGAGAGAGAGAGTTTTTTTTTTTTACCTTTTTTTCAACTTTCATGTTTTTGTCTTTAAAGATTTGGAATTATACTTTTTTAAAGTGGTTACCCCTGAAATGTACTGTGCATTTTAATTGGACAAGGTCTAAAGTTTGAATATAATGTTTACCACTCTCTTCTAGATAGTTTGAGAAATTAGACTATTTTAGCTCCTACCTCATCTGACTTATATAGTACAACTGTCTGATTTTTTTTTTTACGGCCTTTTCTTTTTAACATCGCGAATTAGTCATGATTGTTTTATTCTGCACAATTGTTTGGATTTATATATAGGGAAATAAGAAAAGTCCATATGGAGGTGAGTCTGCAACCTAGCTTTCATTCAGTGCAACGGGTACAGCTTCATCTTATGGGACTGTGTGATGTGTGTCTCAGACACCTTCAATCATTCAGCACACTGCCTTGGGCAAAGAAGAGAGGAATTTCTCTCCTGACTTTTCTCTTCCCTCCGTCATGAGGATTAACTGCCCTGCTCTTCTGCGTGTTGAATTTTGTCCCTTGGTGTTTGATGACTCAGCACCCACAGAAAGAAAGGAACAAGTTTTGTGGGGTTGCTATGGAGTGAGGCCTATTGGTGTGTGCGTTCATCAAATCAGATGTTGACGATGAAGAGTTTGTCACAACTGTGGTGGCTGGAGCGGGCACTAAGGGTCCTCAAGACAGGTGAGGCCAAGAGAACTGGAAATGAAACATATAAGAGATAAAGAAAGCAAATGCAAAATAATGTTTAGCATTCTACAGGCACAGAAAGAGCAATGTTCATGTGGAAGGTGTGTGAATAGCAATTCCTCTCCAGCTGAGGATTCCTGTTATATGAACTTTTATAAGTGTGTTTTTAGCTCTGTGAGCCCTTTCTGTGTCTCCAGATGGTTTAGTTAGCTTTTTCGCTGCTGTGGACTAAAAGACTTGCCAAGAACAATTTTAGGAGGAAAAGTTTATTTAGGGGATCATGGTTTCAGAGGTCTTGGTTCATGGAAGGCCGGCTCCATACCTTGGGGCTCAAGGTGAGGCTGAACATCATGGCAGAAGAGTGTGGCAGCGGGGAAGTGGCTCAAGGCCTGGCTCCAGGAAGCAGAGAGACTCCACTGGCCAGATACAAAATACGTACCCCAAAGAAACCCCTCCCGACTACCCTCCTCCTCCAGCAACACCCTATCTCAGTCAATCTCTTCCAGAGGATTAACTCACCAATTAGGTTAAGGCTCTCATAACCAATTCGTTTCTCCTCTGAGCTGTTCTGCATTTCACACATGAGCTTTCATCCAAACCCAAACACCAAACACATGCATTTGAATTCCTACCACTGGGAATAATTAGAAACACAGTGAATAGACTACTAGGAAGAGATGAAGGAGGTTGTAGATGAAGGAGGTTGTAGATGAAGAGGTTGTAGAGATGGAGGTTGTAGATGAAGGAGGTTGTAGAGATGGAGGTTGTAGATGAAGGAGGTTGTAGAGATGGAGGTTGTAGATGAAGGAGGTTGTAGAGATGGAGGTTGTAGATGAAGGAGGTTGTAGAGATGGAGGTTGTA
>PVKS010003843.1:0-70280 GCA_004027875.1 Aplodontia rufa
ACTGGGGATCAAACCCACACCCTCACTGTTGACTATATTTTTAAGTCTTCTTATTTCAGGCTGTGTCAGGGCATGGGAAGGCTAGCTTTCCTAAACCTTCTCAGGAGGGGAAGAGTTCTGATTAGTTAGCTATGAAGTATCCATTAAATACTGAGGCTTATGTCTAATAGATTTGATGGCACACACTAACTTTAAATAGAAGCCTGTTTGTTTATCTATTTCTTTAAATAGAGAGGGACAGGGAGAGAGAGAGAATCCATTTTATTTAGTTTTTCATGTGGCTTTCACTGCTCTGACACTTCGTTGTGTAGTGGTGCTGGGGTTCAAACCTGCATCCTCGCGCATGCCAGACAAGTGTTGTAACTGTTAAGCCACTGTTCCAGCCCCTAAGTCTGTTTATTTTGCAGTTTATTAAATCAGTCTGAGAAAGAACGTCAGAGAAGCATTGGTTGGCTCACTGTGCTAGTGACACTTCTCCCATTTCCTCCATACCCTGCCTAGGGCTCCAGTCTTCTGTTGATAGGGAAGCCTGAGCGATGGAAATACCCTCCTCCCAAGTAAAAAGAGTAAATTCCTCTTTGAGTCGGAGGTCCTCAAATGACCTGGAACATCATCTTCTCGAAGGCAGAGCTGGCCTGAAACATTGCTGTTTTGTAAGCTGATATTTCTTTCCCAGCTGTTCTCTGGGCCACTAGGCTGTCCACTCCACTACAAAGGAAGGTGTCACTCAGGTATCAGGCATTGTGTAGTGTATCACTTTTAATCCTCACGACTCTTCAACAGGATAGTTATTAGCCCCACTTTATAAATGAAGCCAAGACTCAGAGAGATGTAATGAGAAGAAATGGAGACTCAGAGAATAGCCTGGGGGGCTAATGTGGGTGTGGGGACACTGGAGGGAGCTGTTTGTTCCCATTAACAGGAGATGGTAACATTAACCACCATTTGTGTACATTTAAACTGACCCTGAGGGTCAGGCAGCTGACTGTACACACTACTGGACAGGATACTGATCACGAGGGACACAGAGGAGCATGCTTGGCTGGAGGAAGCAGAGTGAGGGTGTTTTGTGGGGTCCGGAAGGGCAGATGGCTTTTTTCACTGTGGAATAGACAGGGTCAGAAGAGACCGCATTTTGATTGGAGAGCTTCTCTTCTGACCAAGGTTTTGCAGTTTTCTCACTCCTATAAACATAGAACTGAAGCAGGTTTAAGGCAGCTATAAAGAAAAGCTGAGTGAACACTGAGTGAGGGGCACAGGTGGGTGCGCTTTTCTGAAGGGCTGCACGGTGCCACCTGTCAACAGCCTGAGCTGGAGAGCCCTGTCCAAACCCATTCCCTCCCTTTTTCTCTGGAGGAAACGAATGCTGAGTTGCCCCGAGGAAGCTCAGGTCTGGCTCACTGTCACAATCAAGGGCAGAGGGGGTTTCTCACAGCCTCCCTCCCACGGTCTCCGTGAAAATCAGGGAGTGGCGTGGCTGGGAACCCAAGGACTTTCCCCACCACTATTGCCAGTTCCAGGTGCACTGTCTGTTCAATAAACACTTGGTGAATAAATTCAAAATTGTCTGTGCCTTATGCCTTTGGCATAGATCTGGGAACTTGGTCCAAGTTCACAAACTCCTGCTCAGACCAATGTTGCTGACTGAGCTGCAGGGCCCCGTGATGTCAGCTGAGTTACCTTCAGTGCTCAGGAGAAGGAAAAAGTGCTTTCCATCAGCCACTAGGGCATGGGGATGGGAGGAATTGCTCAGGACAGACTCAGGGGCCTCTTCTGTGTCAAGGGCCCTCAAGGAGAGCCCTGATGCGCTCACTTTCTGAGAGACAGCAATCCTAGCCAGGGCTAATACGCTTTTGAGCATCCCAAGGGACACAGTAACCACTGAGTAGGATAGATTTGATGATGCTTAAGTGATTCCATGATTACAGTTCTTTCTCCCTAATGCCCAGATACTTTGGAATGTGACATTGAGGAGCTGGAGTCACCCAGCAGCCTAACCAGAGCAGCAGTAGTGCCTCCAACAGGAGGCGATATTTAACTCAGAGTGTAAGTATCTATCTCCCGAGTCACTTTACACTTTAGGGGTATATCTTTTTGCCAAATGAGGTGGGGGGAGAGAGAGAGAATCAATTTCATTTATGTTTCCAAATATCTTTTTTCCAAATAAGGCGAGATGGGGAGAGAATATTTTTCATCTGGCCTTTGTTTTTCTAGCACTTAGTTGTGTTTGTGGTGCTGGGGTTTGAACCCAGGTCCTCCTGCATGCCAGGAAAGTGCTCTAACCACTGAACCACTGCTACAGCCCTTCCAAATACTCTTTTTTCCTCTCTGGCTTGTGAGTGGTAGGTGCCCAGTTGTCTCTGATCATGTCAACAAGAGGGAAAGAACACATGTATTCCAAGTGCTGCCAAAGAAGAAAATGCTAAATGATGGGTAGTTTCCTAATTACCTAAGATTCTTTCCTGAGTGCTACATACAAAGGGATACTATTAAGAAATTCAGAAATGGTAATCTTTTGTTCTTTGTCAATTGCTTTTATAAAGCACTGAGCCACAACCTCAGCCCTTTTTATTTTTTATTTTAAGACCAAGTCGCACTAAGTTACTTAGGGCCTTGCTAAATTGCTGAGGCTGGCTTTAAACTTGTGATCAGCTCCTGCCTCAGTCTCTCAAGCCAGTGGGATTAAGGCGTGCACCACCATGCCCAGCGCATGTGCATATTTATAGTTGTCCTCCAAATTATCCTATTGAGTTAATGTGCAAAAAAAAATAGGTAAAAGGGAGACTAACAGGGAAGGGAAATAGAAACCATTAACTTTATTTATTTATTTTTAAGAAAGAAGAGGGACAGTGAAAGAGAGAATCAATTTTATTTAGTTTTTCATGTGGCTTTTGTTGCTCTGACACTTCATTGTGTATGTGGTGTTGGAGTTTGAACCTGCGTCCTCATGCATGCCAGGCAAGCATGTAACCACTGAGCTGCCACTCCAGCCCCAAAACCATTAACTTTAAATCCAAAAAAGCTCCAATACCCTCCCCTTTACTCCCAAGCCTCCAGATATAAATTCTTTTTCTTTAGTAGTGAAAAACATGAAAGGGACTTTAATCATTGTAGCCACAGAAGAAGGCAAGGGGGAACCTGTCTTCCAGAGGCTGACAATGACTTTTGGTTTTATAGAAAGGGAATGGGGACGCTAGGGCTGGAGGCTTTGGATGGCTGCCAAAGCAGGTGATCTTGATCAGGTGTGGTCTAGTCCACTGTTATCTCAGGATTGGTAGGGTGGGGGGCGCTGTCCTAGATAAGAAAGATGTTGCCTCGGGGTGGAGTTTCAGCTGTCACAAAATGTTTATCAACCTTGGAATCCAAGATGGCTCAGAGTGAAGATGAATACAAAATGGAGGCAGAAATGCCAAACCTTCAGTCTTACTTGTAGCCATACATTGGATATTTGCAGGCAGAAGTGAAGAGTCTAAGTCCTTGTTAAAATTCCCTCCTGTCTTTTGTCCATTTCTCAATCTTGAGGGTGTCAGGTAATCTGGCTTTGCAGGTTTCTCAGCCTGGTAGTAAACTAGCATTTAACCAATAGCTGAAGCATATAAGTGAAAAGGGTCAGATGCATACACCTAAAAGTAGAAGTACCATTATTAATTATAAAGCAGAATGCAAGAGGGAATCCAAATCAGAAAATGTTCAACTAAATAGTGTAGGCATTCTCCCTCCTTTTAAATAGCTCTGTGTGTGGATTACTAAATAAAAAACATATTGGAGATCAGAAAATAAAAGTCACTTTCTTATTTTTATCTAAATAGGGGGCCCTCATCTGAGCTATGAGTTCTGCCTTCTTGGTGGAGCTGCGTGGTGGAAGGGTTTTAGTGTCAGACAATCTTGTGTAAGAACCCTTTATCCATAACTTTTCTTTCTCTTGGTAGGGCTAACACAAGTACACATCTCAGGTTACATTAAAAGAGTCCTTTTAATTGTTCTCACATGACTCTTTGACTTTTCTCTAACCTCGTATTAGTTCATTTGGCTTTGCTTCTACTTCCCTGATGGGTGTTCAAGACTTCTATTTTGCCGCAAAATTAACCTCTTTCCTTTTAGTGTTAAGGTCAGCAGAGACTCCTCAGTTTTTTCCATCTACCAGTTGTGCACCTGCCCGGATGGGTCAGGGTTTTGTTGACCATATGGCTTCCCCTGGAAGTGTTTGCCTTTCTACAGTGAACCTCCTTTTTGCAGAATACAAAGTGGTTGATTCCTAACTTCTGGGGTCTTAGCAGTTCCCCTGATTGGGAGGTTGGGTGACTCACTGGAGTCATAGAGCTCTTTTAGTGGTGTTCCCATTCTGGCCCATGTCTTGAATGATTTTGGATGGCAGGTGCCGAAATACTGGCTGCCCTTTTATTTTCCTTGGCTATGGTCTCCAAGTCTCGGTTGTTGAACACAAAGAGGGCCAGTTTCCCAGTCTTGAGGAGGGAATAGTACGTCATAACATTAACTTTCATAATTTCAATTACTCCTTTCATTTAATTAGGGTCTGGATGGAGTCCATGTTATAGGCTATCTGTCCTGTAGGTAATGGCTTATTGTCTCAAATTAACTCAGGTTATTCTGTTAGAAATTTTATTTCTGTAAAACACTAACAGGCAATAACTATAAAGTTTTACAAGGAATATAAAAAAAAAAAAGTTAACAAGAGCAAGAATATATTTAGTTTAGTAGTTTTTTTTTGTTTTTTTTGTTTGTTTGTTTGTTTTGTTTTTTAAGAGAGGGACCGTGAGAAAGAGAGAAACAACTTTATTTAGTTTTATTTAGTTTTAGTTGCTCCAACACTGAGTTGTGTATATGGTGCTGGGGTTTGAACCTGGGTCCTTGTGCTTGCCAGGCAAGCACCGAAACCGCTGAGCCACCGCTCCAGCCCAGTTTAGTAGTCTTAACCAAGAGATTGTTTTTAAGAAATATTTTTAAGGGGTTGGGGATTTAGCTCAGTGGCAGAGCACTTGCTCAGCATGCTCATAGGCCCTGAGTTCAATCCTCAGCCCTAAAAAAAAAAAAGAAAAGAAAGAAACAACAACAACAAAAAGAAATGGTTTTATAACATAAATGTACCTTTTATATCTGTTTAAAATTCACAAATAACTTGCACCCTGGGGCGCCCTCAAGGGAACCATCTGCTCCCTGTAGAGTCCTTTCCATCTGTGAGGTGGCAGAAGCAGAAGGCATCCTACGTGTCCATGTCCCATTTTCCCTAAGCAACCTCTGCCAGATAGAGAAGTGTTTAGGCTCTTTTACCTCAGATTCCACCACCTTTTGAAAAGAATTCCTGCACATTACCAGTCCTATGACCTCATCTGGCATGATATTTATGTCATTCTTTCCTCCTGCCTCTTCCCCAAGGATAAGGATCGTATCTTATTAGCAGGTGTAATCTTTATAACAAAAAATTACCCTTTGAACAAAACTTTCAATGGACTTAATTTTAACGTACTTTGGCACCATTCTAACACGGAACAGGGCAAGAGGCAGAGCCTCATCCCAGGTAAGGCTGGCCTTTTTCGTTAATCTATTTATTTATGGTACTGGAGATTGAACCCAGGTGTGCTTTACCACTAAGTTACATCCTCAGTCCTTTGCATTTTTTTAAAATTTTGACAGTGTCTTACTAAATTGCTAAGCAACTCCTGCCTCAGCCTTCTGAGCTGCTGGGATTACAGGCATGTAATCCCACCACACCTGAGTGAAGTTTCTTTCCTTACATAAATAGTGCTGAAACCCAGGACCAATGTTCCCACCATGGGCAGCCCCTTCGGTCCTTCCCTTGACCTCAATCTGGTCTCTCTCTTTCTTTCCCTCTCTCTTTCCACCACCTCTGCCTCCAGTTACAACCATTCACGTTGCTGGACATTACATCTACCACTGGCCATCCTTTATTGAGTGAGTGACCCCCTCTGACCCTTCTGGATTCCTGGAATCCCTGCCACTGTTTCTCTCTCCATGGGTACTGTTCCAGTGTCAAATCCTAGCAGTAGGTGAGAAAAATCACACCACCTCTGGGTGGTTAACAATGTGCCTTCTTTAGGGCTACCTGTCTTTTGAATTGGTCGTTCCTGGAACAACCTCAGAGAAACTCCTATCCTTGGCAGGAACATCCTAACCAAATTCAGTGCTTCTATGTCTATTCATTTTAATTTCCAACAGAACCACCATATCACCCCACACTCCTTGGCCTTCTTTATCCTCTTATGCCAATCAATTGCTCTTCCTTTCCCTCTAACATCCCTGTCAGTGCTCCTTTCTGAAGTTTCAACCACTGTGTGAGACACTCCAGGCCCACCATGGCCACCCACCATACTCCTGTCAAAATTTCCCTTCAAAACACTGCCTCCTCCCTTCAATAATCCCAATATCCCCTCAGTCCCCAAGGTCTCCATGTCATTTTCCAACCTCTCAAAGCCAATATTCTTCGACCCTCTAACTCCCCTCATAACACCACAATCCTGGCTGTCAAAAAACCTGATGATACTTTCCAAGTAGTCCAGGACCTCCGCCTGATTAACCAGGCTGTTGTTCCCATTCATCCCAGAGTCCCCAACCCTTACACCCCGCTCTCTCATATTCCCTCAACTACAACTCACTTCTGGGTCCTCAGTCTCAAAGATGCCTTCTTCACCATCCCATTAGATCCCCCTTCTCAAGATCTATTTGCCTTTATGTGGACAGACCCTGATACCCATTTCTCTACTTAGCTGACCTGGACAGTACTTCCTCAGGGTTTTAGAGACAACCCCCACTGGTTCAGCCAAGCCTTTATCTCATAAGCCTTATCTCTTTGATGCAGGGGTTTTTGAGATGAGATCAGATTCCCTGCCCCCCCCCCCCCCCCCCCCCCCCCCCCCCCCCCCCCCCCCCCCCCCCCCCCCCCCCGCAAATGGAGTCTGGGCTGACTACAGATTCCAGCAGCCAAAATAGCCTGCTTCTAGTGTTTGCAGCTATTCTCAGTTAAAACTGGTAAATTGGGCTGGCTGCAGGTTTCTGCAGGCAAAATAGTGTTAGCAGCTCCCCAGCTAAAAGCTGGATGTTGCAGCTCTCGGTATGGTGGAAATTCACCCTGGGAATTTGGCAACAATCTTCTGGGTTCTTTTGGGGAGGGTATATGAAGAACTCATAGGAGTCTGGAGATTGGGAAGATGGGGGAACCATCCCAGAAGCTGATGTCATTCCTCCACGAACTACCCATTTAATGCATGAGTTCTTCTGGGGGAAACTGCAACAGGTAAAACCCAAGGTGGTTAGCCATGTTTTGGCATTTCCCCTGGATAACAAAGTTTATATCCATTGACTGCTAATGTTTTGATAATGTTTCCCCCTCAACTGTATTTCTATATACTTCTAATAAAAAAAATCTTCTGGGTTCTTGTCTCGGGAATTTGAAGAATAAAATCCATGGACAACCACGGAAGGAGGAGTAAAAGGAGTAGGATTTATTTAAGGAAGGAGAACAGAGACTCCACAAGGCAGAGAGGTACCTGGAAGGAGGACACCGTCTAATGGAGGTTGGACCAGGTGTTATATTGATTTTGGGTGTGAGCATAATTAACATTCATGCAAAGCAGGCATTGAGAAATGCATCAAGATTATTGGTTGAAATCTATGCAAAACAGGCATTGAAAGGAAGCACCAAAGTCATTGGTTAAAATCTATGCAAAACGGGTAGCAATTCTTTCCAAGTTCCTATCAGTTTCCACCCCTACTTCTTAGTTTTCCTGCCTCTGGGACAAAGGAGTAGCTCCCACAGGTGAGTCTCATGGTCATTTTGCATTTGAAGGCCCTGAGCATAACTGTTAATGGCTCTCTACTGGCGCTCTTCTAGGTGTGGTTGAACAGGGCCCATGGTCCTGACTACCTGGCCATTTTACTATCTCTCCTAAATCTGTCTCATCATGACCTAACCTTAACCTCTCCCCTAGCTCCTACAGTATGTGGATGACTGATTCTCTGTAGCCCCAATCCTGGCCTATTAAACACACCACTCTCCCTTTAAATTTTCTAAATAAATTAGACTTTACCATGTCTCCTCCCCTCAGAAGGCTCAGGTTGCTCAAACTTAAGTCCCCTATTTAGTGCACACTCTCACTCCTCTGTTCTGAACCATTCCCACTGCGTGTAAACAGCTCATTCAGGACCTCCCAGTTCCCAATACCAAATGTGATGATCTCTCCTTTCTGGGACTGGTAGGTTATTTCTGCCTCTGGGTTTCTAACTTTGGCCTCTGTCATGGTTGAACGTGAAGTGTCCTCCAAAAGCTCACTTGTGACAATTCAGGAAGGCTGATTGGGTTGTGAAAGTCTTGACCCAATTGGTGAGTTAATCTCCTTACTCATAAGAAAAGTAATCAACTGTAGGCTAGAGGAGGTGGGTCTTCAGGAGCTTGCTTTTGGTGTATACGTTCCATATCTGGCATGGAGTTTCACTCTCTGCTGTTTCCTGATGGTGACTGTTAGGCTGGCTGGGAGCAGGGCTTCAATCAAGACAGGAGGCCATGCCGGCTGGCTAAGGGGCAGGGCATTGGGCAGCTTGACCTCGAAAAGAACCAGTCAAGACGCTGGCAGATGAACACCTGATGACTGATGGATCCACCAGCCAATCTCTGAAAGGCCAGCCCCATCAACTCCTCCCATTTCCCTAACCGATAAAACCAACCACCCAGCCTAGGTACAGCACCATTTTCTCCTGTGTGCCACTTCCCTTGACAGCTCATCATTTCCCCTGCTCACTCTGGCGGTGTAGATGAATTTGGCCCTGGAGTTGCCAATCCCAACAAAGGGTTTTGCTCAGCTGTTCTTAAGTCTGGGTATCCTTTTGAGCACCCACGCCTGGATTTACACCCATGGTTTCTGATTTTTACATCTGGTGCCCAACCTGAGTGTGGGATTCAGACCTCTTCACACTGAAATTGGGGTCCAACGGTCATACGGACGGACGAGGACATTTCTGGGCCCTCCTTTCCCCTCATCTGGACGGACAGGAATGGGTAAGTTCTGCCCTTTCCCTTGGCCTTCCACTGGCATCTTACGTTGAATGGATCTGTCTGTAAGTCGTGCAAGCACGCCAGACTCCCGCCATTTCCTTTGGGTCCCAGTGGGTTTTCGGAGATGTCCAGGTGCTTGTGACCATCCTTCCTCCGTTTGGGTGACCTCGGTCACCCTCCTGGCCGCCCTCCAGAATATCTGCGAAGGTCATGGGAAATGCTAAATCCTCACCGGATCCTCAAACTCCTTTGGGCTGTTTCTATGTTAATTTTGCCAAATTAGACCTTCCCCGAGACCTATGAGACCTATGCCGGTAAGCGGCTGGTCTTTTACTCAACTGAGGCCTGGCCGTAATACACTTTAGACAATGACTCAAAATGGCCTCCAGAAGGAACTTTTGATTTTCAAATTCTCGCTGATTTGGGTAATTTCCATCACCGGACAGGGAGATGGTCCAAAATTTCTTATGTTCAGGCCTTTTGGGATTTGCGCTCTTGTCCGACCCTGTGTTCCACCTGTTCTACCCAAGTTGTTCTGGCCAGAGACAATCCTAAGTCTCTCCATTGCTCTCCCTCATCCTTCTCTTCCTTTTCAGACCCACCTGAACTGCTCTCAGCTCCACCCTCCACCTCCTTACATAGGTCAATCATCCTCTTCCTCATCCTCCTCTTCCTCCCCCCTCACACAACTAGGGCTCCTCCCCAACCTTCCCCCTCCCACCCACTCAACCCCTCCCCTCCCCCACCCCTTTTCCCGTGGCCTTGGTTCCTTCCGCTCAACCTCCCTCTGACCCCCTTCCCCCACCCCTTTCCTATGGCAGTGGCTCCTTCATCTCCTCCCCAACCTTCTCCCTCTTTCCCTTCCCCTGCCCCTTTTTCCCACAACTTTGGCTCTTCCTCCTCAACACCCCTCTGCCTTCTACTCCTTCCCTAGAAAGTCCCTCCGCCCCCTGTCAGTTCCCATACCTGATCCCATGAGACCCTCCCACCACCTAACCCAAAACTCCTCTGTCCTCTCCCAGAAGTGGCTGGGAGGGGCTGGAGCCGTGGCTCAGCGGTTTCGGCACTTGCCTGACAAGCATGAGGACCTGGGTTCAAACCCCAGCACCACGTACACAACTAAGTGTTGGAGAAATGAAAGCCATGTGAAAAACTAAATAAAATTGTTTCTCTCTCACTGTCCCTCTCTCTTTTAAAAAAAAAAGTGGCTGGGACCAAGGGTATTGTGCGAGTCCACGTCCCATTCTCACTCCAGGATCTTTCCCAGCTAACAAGATGGCCAACAGGGCTGCCACAATTGTGCTTGCATGGCTCAACATCTCATAGCTGGCATGCAGGCAGTCTCCAATAAAGTGGTGAACTTTGATAAACTGAGGGAAGTTACCCAGAATCCAGATGAGAATCCAGCCATATTTCTCAACCACCTTACAGAGGCCCTTACCAAATATACTAAACTGGACCCTGAATCTCCCTCTGTGGCTACAGTGCTGGCAACCCATTTCATTTCTCAATCAGCCATCGATATTAGAAAGAAGCTCAGACCAGCTGAAGAGGGCTCTCAGACCTCTATCTGAGATCTGGTAAAAATGGCCTTCAAAATCTATAATCCCTGAGAGGAATCAGCCAGGCTCAATTACAGAGGATGGTAATGCTCCAAACCCAAGCCTTGGTAGTTGCCCTGTGGCCCGCGGCTCCAGTGAAAGACTGAAGTCAGCCCTCTCCTCCAAGTGTTTGCTTCAAATGTGGATGCAAAGGTCACTGGGCCAAAAGATGCCCAAACCCACCGCCCCCCTCCAAGCCGTGTCCCACCTGCAAACAAGCAGGACACTGGAAGAGTGATTGCTCTATGGCCAGCCCCACCCCTATGCCTCCACATGGGGGTGTGACCAGCCAGGCAGTCCCTCCTTTGAGCTATTGGAATTCGCCAAAGACTGAAGGAGCCTGGACTCAAGAACCCCATCACCCTCGCTGAGCCCAGGGTAACGCTCCAGGTAGCAGGTAAGTCCATAACTTTCCTTGTGGACACGGGGGCTACCTGTTCTGTTTTGTCTGCCCATTCTGGCCCTTTATTTCCTTCCCAGATATTGGTTATGGGAATTGATGGGAAATCATCCTTCTCAAAAAGAACAGCTAAACTAGCCTGTACCCTGGAGGGACATCCTTTTACACACTCTTTCTTAGTCATTCCCTCCTGTCCAGTTCCCCTTCTAGGCAGAGATGTTCTCCAACTCCTAAGGGCCACCCTACAACTACTCCCCAGGGATACTACTACTCACCTTCTCCTATTCCTCATTCTTACATTCCCTAGCACCCACATACCATCTACTTTACCACTGCCCCCAGACCTGGTTGACCCTCAAGTCTGGGACACCTCCAAACCCATCACAGCCTCTCACCACAAGCCAATCCTTATTCAACTGAAACCTCAAACTAAATTTCCTTCATGTCCTCAGTTTCCTATCTCCCACAGGGAAGGGCTTAAACCCATCATAGACCGATTGCTTACTCAGGGACCCCTCATCCCAAATGATTCTCCCTGTAACACCCCCATATTGCCAGTACACAAGCCCTCTGGAGCCTATCGCTTGGTCTAGAATTTCCACCTAATTACCTCTTTGCTTTCACATGAGAGGATCCTACATCCTCTAAATCTCAACAGTGAACATGGACAGTTTTACCCCAAGGCTTCCAGGACAGCCCCCACCTCTTTGGGCAAGCCCTGGCTCAGGACTTGGCTACATGTGACTTGGAAGATAGCACACTCCTACAATATGCGGATGATCCTCTCCTATCTAGCCCATCCCTCAAAACCTCCCAAGCTGGGGCTGGAGCAGTGGCTCAGCGGTTTCGGAGCTTGCCTTGTAAGCTTGAGGACCCGGGTTCAAACCCCAGCACCACGTACACAACTGAGTGTTGGAGCAACTAAGGCCATGTGAAAAACTAAGTAGGGTTGTTTCTCTCTCTCTCTCACTGTCCCTCTTTCTTTAAAAAAAAAAAAACAAAACCTCCCAAGCTCACACTGTCCAACTCCTTAACTTCCTGGGGTCTCAGGGCTACCGGGTCTCCTCAGCCAAAGCCCAGCTTACTACCTCCTCAGTCACTTATTAAGGCATACTCCTTAATCCTACCTCTAAAAGCCTCACAACAGACAGAATCCAAGTCCTTGGTGACCTATAGTCACCAGAAATGGTGGATTATATCCTCTCCTTTCTGGGCTTGGCTGGCTTTTTCAGACATTGGATCCCTAACTTTGCACTTCTCACCAGACCTCTACATCAGGCAGCAAAGGAGACCCCTCATGGGCCTCTTACCTCCCCCAATATGGTAGCCAACTCCTTTTACAAGCTCAGAGATGCTCTCACATCTTCCCCTGCTCTCTCTCTCTCCCTAACCCCAACCATCCTTTTCACATCTTTACAAATGAGAGACAGGGTGTTGCCACTGGCCTCCTCGCTCAACCAATCGGACCTTTCTATTGACCAGTAGCATCTCTCCAAGCAACTCGACTCCACAGTCTGTGGATGGCTGCCACAGCAGCTGAACTGACCAAGGAAGCCCTAAAACTCACCTTACTCCAACCAATCACCATGTTCTCCACCGACTCCAAGACCTATTAAGCCATAAATCCCTCCCCCTCCTGAGCCGATCACGGATTCAGGAATTTAATTTTTTTTATAGAAAACCCCACCATCACTCTTTGCTCTTCCTCTTCCCTCAACCCTGCTACGCTGCTCCCATTGTCTCCATCCCGCTCAACCACCAGCCATTTCTGTCCCCAATTACCGGAGGCCCTATATTCACCTGGTGAGGACCTCTTTGATTACCCACTCCCCTCACCTGACCTAATCACATTTGTAGATGGCAGATCTGTGCTGGGTCCCAACAGATGCCGTAGAGCCGTTTACGGCAGTAGTAACCTCTGCTTCAGTTCTGGAAGCCAGCTGCCTTCCAGAAGGGACCACTTCCCAAGAAGCTGAACTCTACTCTCATTAGGGCCCTCATCCTATCCAAAGACAAACAGGTTAACATCTACGTGGATTCCAAATATGACTTCTTGATTGCTCACTCACATTCTGCTATTTGGAAGGAGTGTGGGTTTCTTACCACAAAGGGGTGACCAGTGGTCAATGCCTCCCTAATTTCCAAACTCTTGGAGGCGCTTCAGCTGCCATCCCAAGATGCCATCATACACTGCCGAGGACTCCAAAATTCCTCAGACCCTATAGCCATGGGCAACAATAAGGCAGACTCTATAGCACGGTGGGGCCTAACAACAAAGTTCTCAATAGCCCCCATCCTATTTCTATCCCCTGCCATCAAGCCTGAATATTCTCCACAGGAACAGAAGGACCTGATAACTCAGCATGGCCATTTTGGGGGGTGATGGCTGGATCTTCCTGGGGGACCAGATTGCCCTTCCCAAACAGCAAGCTTACAGTTTGCTGAAGGACATTCATAATTCTCTTCATATTGGCCCCAAAACCTTCCTGCAGTTCCTCCAACCCGTTTTTTTTTTTTTTTTTTTTTTTTTTTAAGAGAGAGGGACAGTGAGAGAAAGAGAGAAACAACTTAGTTTTTCACATGGCCTTAGTTGCTCCAACACTTAGTCGTGTACGTGGTGCTGGGGTTTGAACCCAGGTCCTCGTGCTTGCCAGGCAAGCACCGAAACTGCTGAGCCACCGCTCCAGCCCCAGATCCTTTGTTCTTGAGGCATTCTGCATCCCCTTTTGTCTTTGTTCACCCTCAACATTTGTGTACTAATGTTTTTCCATAGCTTATCTGCCTTGGCAGTAGCTTAAAGCAAACTTCAAGAGTAAACCTGTGGCCTTGTCTAGCATTTCACTGCTCGTTGCTAGCTACTGACTAACAAGTGGAGGACATTCACAGCTTTAGAAACCTTAGTAGACTTGCTAAGAACAGGTTTAATTTTTATAATGGCACAGGTGCTCCTTGAGTTGGGTTATACCATCTGATTTCTATAAGGTAGCTTTTTAAATACTAGAACTAAACAATCACACCAGTGAAGAACAGATTGAGTTTACCCATGTAGGGGGTTAAGGAAATTTGTGGGTCTCAAACTGATTTAGAACAAACTGGTGACTCTGGTAGTGTCTTCTGTAACCCATTCTTTATAATCTCCCAGTTTTTAATTGTGGGAGAAATGACACAAGCGGACATTTTGAGTTACATGAAAAGAACCGTCTTTTCTTTTAAATGCCCATGTATGACTGAGCTTTGGTTATAACTCTCCTGCCAGGTGTTTAGGACCAAGTTGGTCAAAATTGACTTTTTTGCCTATCTATTCCTATCTGAGATTCCTCAGGAGGCCACTCTCTGGGACTTGTGAGAACCTCTTGGCTCCTTTAGCCTTCCTCTTCCAGTGGTGCCATCTGCCAGGATGGGTCAGAGTATTACTGATCACATGTGGCTTCCCTTGGACGCATCAGGGATATTTCCCTTTCCAATGACCATCATCTTTGCAGAGTGTGCACCAGTTGGCTTAGAGAAGTTCCATTGTTCCCTGAGTTTGGGCTGACCATTCAGAGCAAGGGCCAAAATATTGACTTTTCCCTTAACTCTTTAACTTCCTTAACTTTGGTATCCTGGTATTAAACATTTAGCAGGCCAGTTTCATCAGTCTTAAAGTGGGAATTCTATGGTATAGTTTTATAGTTACCCCTTTTGTTTAATTAGGATCAATAACGGTACTTGAAGTTATCTGTCTTTAGGTGATGGCATGTCTTTTTTTTTTTTAAGAGAGGGACTGTGTGTGTGTGTGTGAGAGAGAGAGAGAGAATCAATTTTATTTAGTTTTTCATGTGGCTTTCATTGCTCTGACACTTCATTGTGTACATGGTACTGGGGTTTGAAACCATGTCCTTGCACATGCCAGGCAAGCACTGTAACCACTGAGAGGCGATGACATATCTTAACACAGGTTTTTTGTTAGGAGTAGTACTAATGCAAAACACTAATAGGTAACCGTTTTAAAGTTTTACAAGGAAAACACAAAATCGAATGAACAAGAGTAGAAACACAATCAGTTTGTATAAACTTTTACATAAAATTTAGATAACGTTTGAACACTTATTTCCAGAAACAAAGCAATTTTAAACTCCTTTTACCATTTGCCAACAATTCATATAAAACACATTTAAAAGACTCAAATAGTGTTTCTTTTTTTAATTTTTTTTTTAAAGAGAGAGGGACAGTGAGAGAGAGAATCAATTTTATTTAGTTTTTCATGTGGCTTTTGTTGCTTTGAGACTTCGTTGTATTCATGGTGCTGGGGTTTGAACTCGCATACCTGAGCGTGCCGGGCAAGCACCATAACTGCTGAACTACCGCTCCAGCCCCTCAAATACTGTTTCTTGAGATAAAAGATATTCAAATATTGCCTCTCCCACATTTCCAGTTTTACTGGGAATCCCAGGGAAGTTCACAGAGAGTCCCGCTCAGGTCCACTTCAACATTTGATTGACAGGAAGTTGACATCAGACTTTCAAGTCCTTACTGTCACTGCAACTGTAGGTCACTTTGGCCCATGCTAACTAGTTCTAATTGGATTCTGGTCAAGAGGAATTATCCTTATCTCCCTGAGTTTCAGGATTCTCCTTCAGGGCAACTTGAGTTCCTCCTATTAACATTATTTTGGGCCTGCATTTCCTTTGCAGATAACAGAAATTTTGGGAAGGAATGTGATATAGTCTGTTCATTTAGATCAGTCAGCCTCCCCTGCAGGTAAATTGCCTTTTGGAAAAGAAAGCATGTGGGGTCAGCACAGAAGGTCCATTGGATCCTAGTGTTCCCACCATTCAGGTCTGTCTGTCTGTCCCCTAACACTGGAGGAGGTGGCTACAACATAGAGAAAGAGAAAGGGGCAAATCACTCACTGGTAGATTGATGGGTAGGACTCTGTTTTAGGAGTCCTCAGATGATGCTAAGAAATTATCTCAACCTGTTATCCAAGTAGCTGCTGAGTGAGGCCCTCCCGCTACCATCAGGGTGAGAAGCCATTAAAGGAGATTAAAGTGGCCAGGGAGCTTCCATGTGCAATTGATTGGTTTTTAACCATCTTGAGAGATCCTGCATTCACACAAGGGATTAGCCCTGGCCAGAAAACTAGGGTGTTTCTAAGAGAGACCTCTGTTTTCTTGATTGAATGGATTGTCATGGAAGGAAACTGAAGCAAGATGAGATTAACATTCTCTAAGTTAAGGCAGAGAGTGACTGGTGAGTCTCACTTCACCAAAACCTTTCCTTAGAGTCTTGAGTTGGAAGCCACGTGGCTGACAGGGTCCGCGTATTTTTGATAGAGAGTTCATAAAATAGAGTAGAGAACTTCTAGAAGAAAAATGATGGAGACATTGTCCATTTCATTCACCCTCCTGAAGATTTTGGAGGAATCCCTGTAAATGTAACATGGAGCATGGCTGGGTGGGAATGAAATCCATGGACGTGGGGTCAGAAAGAGCAAAGTAACAGGATTTAGAATAACAGAAAGGAAGCAAAAGTCCCAAAGAGGGAGAGGTCCCAAGTAAGGGATCCAGAGGGGCTTTTCTTTCTTTTTTTTATAAAGAGGGGACAGTGAGAGAATTAATTTTTATTTAGTTTTTCACATGACTTTTGTTGCTCTGAGACTTCGTTGTGTACATGGTGCTGGGGTTTGAACTCACGTACTTGTGCGTGCCGGGCAAGCTGTAACTGCAGAGCCACAGCTCCAGCCCGAGGGGCTTTTCATTGAAGAGCAAAATGAGAAAAGTTGAGCAGTTTGGGCAGTGAGAAGGTCTGGAGTGGAGGCCAGCACATAGGGAACCTTGGACCATTCACCATTGTGGTGGAGAGTTTTTAAAGATCTCTGTGATTTGTAAGTTAAATGTGCCATTTTTAGGCCAGTGACTGTTCTTTTCCAGCCCTTAACATCAGTCTTTCAGGTTTGACTGTTTTGGAGACCGAGGGTCTGGATATGCTTGGAAAGGCAATCCAAAGGGGGGGGGTTTCATGGAAGCTTTGGTGGGATCTGATCCATGCTGGACAAGATGGATTGAGGAGGGCCCCCAAAGACAGGTATCCAGAAGAGTCAGAGAGGGAATCATTTACCCAGTAGGTTATGGCTGATGGTGGATGCAATGTCCACCAATGTGAATGTTCTTTACTGGAGCTGCCAGATGGACAGCGAAGAGGAGAAAGGGAGAAAGGGAGAGAGGAAGAGGGAGAGAAAGATCCTATCAAGATCAGGAGAAGGCCCAGAGGAGCAATCCTTGTTGGGAAACACCAGTCCAGTTCAGAACATTTGCCATTTTGTTGTAGGAAGTTATTAAGGTCTGTTAAATTTTGTGAGCTAGAGGTCTAGCCAGGTAGAAGGAGGGGAGATCGAAGAATGAGGTTTTCAGAGGACACCACTGAAGAGCTCAGAAAAGTTCTTGCTCCATTTGTGTCGCAACAAGGCTGCAAAAATCTCAACCCTGAAGGGAGTTGATATCGGGTCATGAAAAAGCTGCCATTTAGCTGTAGTGAACTTGGAGGGTGCTCTGAATCTCAAATCTTGTATGAAGGGGAAGAGTAAGGCAGAATTAGGAGGAGGATGGGAGCAACTGAAAGAGCTCTGTCTTGCTGTCCCTGGTTTTGGCCACCACTACGTAAGCAAAGAGGCAAAGGAAGGAGAGGAGAGGGGTTCAACAATAACACAGGTTTATCCAGTGGAGTGTAGGACCCACCTGCCACGTACAGTCTGGGGTAGGTATACAGAGAATGAGGGGAGGGGCCAAGGTGTGAGTTTTCTCATTAAAATTGGAGTTTCAGTAGGGTGTGATTTTTCTGATAAGGGCCCTAGTCAGTAGATTTTGAAACAGTGAATAGGGAGTTTGCTGTCTGGCTCAGTAATTTTCCATATCCATCAGAGTATGCTTTCAGATACATAGGCCATGCTACAATAATAAATCATCTTTTTTTTTCTCATAGGTTTATAGCTATAAATAGACCAGATAGCCAAAATTCTCCTTAGGGGGCATCTGCACAGAATTAGCACTTTCCATTCTTATGCAAATCACAACAGAGATCTCAAACCAACTTGGCTTCTGTGAGCACCTTAGGTCCCTTTCCTGCTAATTGGCACTACAAATCTACAGAAACCAAACTTGCCTATCATCAGACAAATAGTAGAAGCCCAAACTGGTTGAAAAGAATCTGAGTTGGCTCAAAAGAGCTCCAAATGACAAGGAAAAGGGCAGGCGTCCTGAGAGAACTCTCCAGGGGTCAGACTTCAGGGTCCATAGGGTCCAAATGTTCATTTCTCTGTTTCATCAAATGATGGTAAAAAAAAATCAACTGGTGCCATCCCAAAGTGGAAAGGGAGAGATCCAGAAAATAAATGTGATTTCTGCAGCTGATTGAGATTCTCCTCTTACCCTCTTCATCTAGGGTCAGCTAGCTATGAGTGGCCAGTGTCTAAATCGCTTGGTTTCTCCTGGCTGGCCTCACAAAGCTATTACAGGGGTCCTACGCCCACAGCCTGACTCTGGGGATCCAACAAATCAGGTCTGGCCTCTTGACCCAAAAACCAAACAGAAAAGATAATGGTGTTAAACGTGAAAGGAACTTGCCATGTAGTCACTCTGGGAAGACAAGAGGACTTAGCCCTGTCTTCTCAGACATAAATTCTTAAAAAGCCCATGAATTTAAAGTGTTATGAGCCTAAATGATGAATGCTAGCTTACACAATGTATTCTTTTTGATCAAGGATTGAACCCAGAGGGTCCTCGTACTTGCCAGGCAAGCGTTCACTGCTGCGCTATTGCTCCAGCAATTAAAATTATTATTAGTCTGGTTTTGCCAGTAGGGTATACAGAGGTTAGACCTACAGGTACGATCTGTGGGGAATATATTTCCCAAACTATTCCAGCAAGATTCAATTTTTAACCAGACTTAAATAATAAACTAAGAGGACAATTTTCTTGCAAAAACAAATTGACTGTGTAGGGAAAAATTGCCCTAGGGGAGATTAGAAAGTAAGCAGAATGATAAAGTAAAAGATATGGACCAAACTATTTTGAAACTGTAGATTATGAAAAAAATAAATTTATATATAACACTTAGCATTTTTTCAATAGAAACTGGAAACCGATGCTTCAAGGTCTTGGTGTTTTAAGGAGATTAAAAAATAAAATTCTCTTTATCTTAAAAAAAAAAAAAGATCTGTAGAATGAGAGAGTATAATCTTGGGCTAGAGTGCTGCTAGTGGCAAATCTTAGCCAGTTCACCAAACTTTTGGACTACTTACTACATCCAATCATACTTCTAACGTTTGTGTGATGGATGGAGGCAGCTCTGGGGAAAAAACAGGGTTTTGTTGAGCAACACAGTACTGTATTATTAGAGGCAAAGCAAACGCACAATGCTAGATATCTTTGTCATCTATACACTTTGATGTGCAACCTTTAATGTATTCAAGAATTCGAATGTACACTCTTTCATCTAGTAACTTAAGGATTTTATCTAATTAAAGTAATAGTCCTCATTTCATCTTTTTTTGAGACAGGGTTTCTCTAAATTGTCCAGGCTGGCCTCAAGATTCTGGGCTGAAGTGATTTGCTTCCCTTGAGCCCCCTGAGTCTGGGAGAATAGGCATGTGCTATCTTCACACCTGGCTGCCTCATTTCTTCACTTTTCAGTCCTTCGACTGTCCAGCTCTATATAGGCAGTAGCTATATAAGGCTAAAGTAAACAGAAGATTCAGTCCCCTATCACACTGGCCCTGTTTTAAGTACTGATTACATGTGACTAGTGGTTGTTCCGTATAGTGCAGATTCAGAACATTTTAATCATTACAGAAAGTTCTCTTGGCCAATGCTCCTTATATTCTACACACCGAGTAGCAAATCATCTTATTCTCAGTATTCCACTGGTAGATAATTAGCACAGATAGATCAAGTGACCTATCTAAGGATTCGTGACAAGTGAGTCTTATAAATAGAATTTAAACTGACATGTCCAGGACTCAAGTTTACAGATCTTGTTTGGTCTGTTCTTCTCTGAACCATACCTTAATGTGAAGAGTGACATATAGCTTCTAGTTGCAAATTACCCACAACCTTGGTGAGTCTGAGCTAAACAAATCATGTCAGAAGATACCTTAGTTCAAGCTGGGATACAATAGTACTTTAATTTCTAGTCATTGCTATCACTATTGAAGGCAATCAGTAGAAAGTATTTTAACATAATTTCCTTTGTATAAAGTTTGTCTTTAATTATTTTAATGATTTAAAGCAGTGTAGTAGTCAAAAATTCCATTTTAGTCAGGTGTGGTGGTACATGCCTGTAATCTCAGCAATTTGGGAGGCTAAGGCAGAAGAATAGCAAGTTTGAGGCCAGCCTCAGCAACTTAGGTCCTGTTTCAAGATAAAAAAATAAAAAGGGCTAGGGATGTGGCTCAGTGGTTAAGAGACCCTGCATTTAATACCCAGTACCAAAAAAAAAAAAAAAAATTAGGTCAACATTAAGTTTTTATTACTTCAAGCACCCAAACTGAACATGAAGGAAGATAGCTTGAATGTGTGTTTAGCTGCACTTTATTTGAAGAAATAAAGTGCTCATCTTAAGAACTGACCTAATGCTGTGAAAAATAATAGGGAAGATAATGTTAGTAATAGCAGCAAACACATACAGCTTCTATGTGGAAGGCACATTTTAGGGGCTGTGCACATAATATATATACCCAGTAAGCACTATTGTTTCAGGTTTCTCTCTTTTAGGAATGAGGAAAATGAGGCGGAGAGTAAGTAGCTTATCCAACGTCACAAAGTTAGGTAGAGGTAAGATTTGAACCTGGGTAGTTTGGCTCCCTCAGCATTGAGACTATACTGTAAAGTTACTAATGACCAAGAAAAATGAGTCCTGTCTTTCTAGATTCAACTAGTCAGCATTCTTTATCATCCAAATTTCTAAATTCTAAGAACATGCTCATAATTAACTTCTCAATCAGTATGCATATCTTTTCTGTAGCTTTCCTTAAATACTTTAATTCATTAATGTAGTGTTGAAATTATAAACACAGCCCCCCTCCAACTACTTTTAATAGTTGGCAACAAAATGCAGTAGATATTATACTAGACATAAAATCAGAATTCCAATCCTGAGTCTAACGGACATATTAAAATAAAAGTCTTTTTGGCTTCACAGTTATTTTCACAGTCTCAACAACTTGGATTTTCCCCCACCCCTGGTACTGGAAATTGAACCCAAGAGCACTCTATTAGCCTTTTTTATTCTGAGATAGTCTTGCTAAGTTGCCCAGGTTGGCCTTGAACTTTCCATCCTCCTGCCTCAGCCTCCTGAGTAGCTAGGATTACAGGTGTAATCCACCACACCTGGCTGGATATTTTTATTTTAATAACTCCTTTCCAGTTTTGTATCAGGGGCCCTGTAGTACACCAAGTCAAAGAGTTCATAATTATAATTATCAGAAGCCTGACTTAGATTCACTTCTTTCTTAGAGAATTCTACCTTGAAAGTACTGACAAAAATGTGCAATCCAGAGTATCAACTATTTAATTAAAAAATAAAAAATGATTTTTCCAGCTGGATGGTGGAATATACCTGTAATCCCAGATACTTGGTATACTGAGACAGAATAACCAAGTTTGAGGCTCAGCAACTTAGACCTTATCTAGAAAGAAAGATTTTTCTAGGGACTGGGGGTATTCTGCATCTCAGTGGTAGAGTGGATGCTTACATGAGGTGCTGGGTTCACTGCCCAGCATAAAAAAAAAAAGCAAGAGATTTTTCTTTTATCATTAGTCTTTCAATTACCTGGTAATAAAACTCCAGACAGACGAAATCTAGTGTTAATTCAGTAATTTTGCAAAGAAACTAAGGTCAAGAGGTAAAAATGACTTGCTCTAGGTCATGAATAATTCGTCACAGTCAAAAGTGGAACCCAGGCTTTCTGATTCAGCTTTTTCCACACCTGGTAGGACGACACGGGGTTCTGCACATGTCCTCCACACCACTTTTGGATTTCCCCCTGGCATATGCTCCCAAATGCTGTTACAAATTCGCAAAAATTGTGTACTCTGTACAACTGGATGGTATCCGAAGAGATGTCACTTCAAGTGGACACTACAGATCTGTACATGCTTATGACAGCATTTGCTGGCAGTAGAATCTGTTATGCTGGGAAATGGCTCATGAAGCCAAGTGACCTTGGAGGGACCTGAGCTGTCAATCACTTCTTACTCCCATATGATAAGAAAAACAAAAAATTTAAAACCCTCAGTTGTAAAAATCATAAAATCTTCTGAATCATGTGACTTTGAAAAGAAAAAGGTAAAACACAAGCAAAGAAATTGAGAGATTTATTTAAAAAGGAAAATTCCAGGGAACGTGCCCTGCTTCACTTTAGGAGCTGCATCCAGCCCAATTGCCTATACCTGCAATCCTATGATCATCCCTGATGTTTGGAAATCATGATCCCAAAGTTCTAAATGATTTCAAAACAAGAAACAGTTCAATTACACCCAGTATACTATGTTAAGACTAAAAAGTATACTATTATGCTATTTTCAACCAGCGTTGAAATAGAAAAAAAGGGGTTTTCTGGCTAACCAGAAAACTCTATTCCCTGAGCATCCCAACTAATTGAGGTTGTTATAAAGAGACTGCTTTTTGTAGATAATCAAGTCTAGCAGTACATGACTTGTCACATAGAAACCAACAATCGAAGATCTGCCCCTTTTAAATTAAACATTATTAAATGATACTTTTAGAAACAATGTAAAAAAACCTGTATTAATCACAGTCACATACTATGTTAGAAAAAACAAATTATTAATCTCCAATGTTTCTATGTAATTGCTAGCTGCTCTTTGGATCTACTAACATACCAAAACAATAAATTAAGATTGCTTCAGCACAGGAAGAGATAAATAAGTGGTTGAAATAATACAGCAGCATGTTCCAGTCCAGATAGACTGCAGGCTCTCAGAGTCCAGAAAGTGGCATGTTGTGGAGACATTTTTCAGTCCATCTACAGAAGGACTGAGTTCCCACTACGTGGATAAACCCTGCACTGACTGGTCAGAGCTAAGCCATTCCAATGCCGAGCTCAGAATTCCAGGTCTATGTCAGGCAGCAAATGATTATGGCAGAGAAGCAGTCAAATTTATTAATTCAATGATCTCAACATGTGACTATTTTTTTTTAGATATAGAATGCTTCACAAATTTGCATGTTATCCTTGTGCAGGGCCATGCTAATCTTCTCTGTATCATTTCAATTTTAGTAAAATGCTGTCAAAGTGAGCACAATATGTGACTACTCTTGAAAGAAGCAGCTCAGTAACAAAAAACAAGAAAACAATGAAAATGTTAAATATGAGATAAAGGACTTGGTTTAAGAAGGAACAAAGGGGAAAAAAACCTTTCTGGCTAGGAATCCAATTATTTTTCAAACTAAATTTTTAAGGGAAGAATTTTTTTCTCCCAGAACATTACATTACAGAAATCAATGAATAAATGGACTTCATATTTTTTAAGTTTCATACTTAATACATATGAAAAAGCAAACTATATCCACCGATTTGATTAACCTCTTGGAAGCTGCAGTGCCCTCTTATGGTTAAAATCGAGTGTAGGCATTTCGCTGTTGCTGCTGTTGTAACGGCTGCTGTGCTTGTTGCTGCTGTAGGCGAATTTGCTGGGAATAAGGGTCTTCCAGGGATTTGACAAATATGGTAGTTCTGGGGCCAGTCTTCCATATGATACCATTAGCATCTTTCACTGAGGATTCCACTGTAATGTTGTGTGTTCCCAGGATTGCGAAGTTCAACAGAAACTGAGTACTGAAGTAATCGTTATGAGGCTCAACCCTCTGCTCCATCTCATTGGTCATATTGTCAATGGGTATCTGGAATGAAAGAATTGTTAGATAATGACAACAGCTACATTTATTCAGAGCTCATTCTGAGCTATGCCCTATTCTAAGTGCTTGGTTAGTCCTTGCAAACAACCAAGAGATAGGTACTACTACTATCATTCTTGCTTTTCAGCTGAGAAGACTAAAACGGAGAGGTCAGATAGGTTCTCCAAAGACGGTGGTGAATGGCAGAGGTGAATGTGAACTCCGGAGGACAGCTCCAGAGCCTATTCTCACAACTATTAGGTCACAATGCCTCTTTCTCTCCTTTGGTAGAATGAACTCCCAGAACCTCTTCAAACCCCTCGTACACTGGCCTCTCTTTTGTGCTCTCTCCACCCTGCCTCCAAATTTCCATCTTTCTTTAGTCTCTGGAAAAAGATATTTGGAAGAAACAGGATATAGTCACCTGTTTCAGGGAGTTTGAAATTTAAGAGACTGAATATGAACATAACACCATGTTAATTTAAGTTTTTCTTTCCTTAGTCTGATTTTATATTTTTATATTACTGAAATAATGCAGAGATTCCTCCCCCTGACCCTGGTACTAGGGACTGAACCCAGAGTTAACCACTGAGCCACATCCCCAGTCTTTTTTGTTCTTTTTGAGATAGGACCTCACTAAGTTGCTGAGGCTGGCTTTGAACTTGCAATACTCCCGCCTCAGCCTCTAGAGTAACTAGGATTACAAGGGTATGCCACCACGCCCAGCATCATTCCTTACTCTTTTTTTTTTTTTTTTAAAGAAAGAGTGGACAGTGAGAGAGAGAGAGAAGCAATTTTTATTTAGTTTTTCATGTGACCTTCATTCCTCAGACACTGTTGTGTACATGGTGCTGGGGTGTGAACTCGTGTACTCACACATGCCAGGCAGGCGCCTATGCACAGAGCCACCACTCCAGCCCCAATCATTCCTTACTCTTTTTTTTTTTTTTTTTTAAAGAAAGAGGGTCAGTGAGAGAGACAGAGAAGGAGAGAAACAACTTTATTTAGTTTTTCACATGGCCTTAGTTGCTCCAACACTCAGTTGTGTACGTGGTGCTGGGGTTTGAACCTGGGTCCTCGTGCTTGCTAGGCAAGCACCGAAACCACTGAGCCACCGCTCCAGCCCCTCATTCCTTACTCTTAAAGGAATGAATTAACTTTAGAACTTGTACAGTGCTCACTTAATCAGTGTCTTGTTCAGACTAGTGTAATTAATACAGACTAGTAGATTAGACTAATAGGATAATGTACTATAGACTAGTAGCATACTAAATCATTATAGATTTATAACATATTCATTTATTTAATTAGACACTCATGCATTTGTCCTTCAAAAAATAGCATAAAATCTGCTGTTGGATCCTACCTGTACCAAGATAAAGCCTGTCAAGAGGCAGATTTATTCCGAGAACAAATATAAAAGTAATCTTAGGGGTTATTTGGCCAGACTGCTCCATACGTGTGTGTCTATGGTGCAATTATCTATCTCAGTACACTATAGTTTTGTGTCTCAATGGGCAGTTACCATGAGGTCAGAATTCCAGACATTTACCTGTATAACATTTATAAGCTGAAGTCACCAATTAATTTAAGATTTTGGAATGATTTATGGTATGGGTGCTTTCTCGCCTCTTTGTATACATTTTTTGTAGGGTTTTTTTTTCTTCCCTGTATAGGGATTTAATTCAAGGGTGTTTTATCATTGAACTATATATCCTCAGTTCTTTGTATTTGTTTTTATTTTGAGACAGGGTCTAAGTTGCTGAAGCTGGCCTCAAACTTGCAACCTTCCTGTCTCATCCTCCTAAATTGGTGGGATTACAGAAGTATGCCACCACGCCTGGCTTTTGTAAAGGTTTTTAATTCCCTAAATTAACAGGCTCACCAAAGAACAACCTAGGAGCCTGGGTGGCAGTGCTTGTCTGTGATCCCAGCGACAAGGTTGGCTGAAGCAGAAGGATCGCAAGTTCAAAGCCAGCCTCAGCAATTTAGTGAAGCCCTAAACAACTAAGTGAGACCCAGTTTCAAAATAAAAAATAAAAAGGCCTGGAGATGTGGCTCGGTGGTTTAGTACCCCTGGGTTCAATCCCTGGCACTGAAGGGGGAAGTAGGAGAAGAAACAGGCCTAGGAGGACTGATCAACCTTAATGGATGACTGCATTTTAAGTTGGAATCTCACTGTAATTAACAATGAAAAGTAATCATGAATTACACAGCTTATTATTGACTTTATTTTTTTCAGGGCTGAGGACTGAACTCAGAGCCCTGTGCATGCTAAGCAAATGCTCTGCCACTGAGCTAAATCCCCAACCCCTTATTACTAACTTTAATCAATGTCTCTTGTGAGATAAGTCAGTAATAGGAAAAATTATTATACATAAGAAAAAAATGATTCATGGTTACTACTGTTTCAAATCCGAAGTGAGGAAAGAGCTGCAGACTAAGATAAATAAACTATGTAAATTCACGTTACAATCTTCTGTGATACCTAAAATTACTCAGCTTTTACAGATGTACTCTAAATATAGTCCATAGAATATATGATTTTCTTTCATCATTCATCAAATATTTACTTAGTGGTGATTTAAGGCACCATGCTTTGTGTTATGAAGAGAAGGAAGAGATGAAGAGAGGTAGGCTGAGCCTTATGGGAGAGTAGACAGAGTGTCAGAGTAAGAGATAGCTACCAGAAAGTAATGTTGGACTAAACTGTCCTTCCCTTGGTTTTTAGGTTAAAACCATCAAAGAAAAAGAAATGCTCTCTTTTTATATGTTCACTGATATCCCTCTTCCTTGCTATGAGGACCTAAGTTCAAACATGCCACAATAAACCTGGACACAACTAATCTGGGCATTTGAACAACTTTGCCAGTACAATGTGGTGAACTTGTTCTTTTGCTCCACTTACTGTGTATGGATAAACCACCAAGGAATTGGAAAGAGATGTTTGAAAAAGGTACACTTTTGGGTGTGATGGCACATGACTGTAATCCCAGAGACTCTAGAAGCTGAGGCAGAAAGACTGCAAATCCAAGGCTACGAACTTACTGAGATCCTATCTCAAAACATAAAAGAAGGGCTGGGGATGTAGCTCAGAGATAGAACAACCTTGGGTTCAATCCTTGTTAATGGGGGGGGGGATTAAAAGAAAGGAACACTGATATTTCATGGGCACATATTCAGTATTCTAGCTCTTACTAATAATATAAACCTGATTTTGGTTACTACTGACCTCCTTGTGACCTCTGAAGGCAACAAACAAACATCCTTAAGGAAAAGACCTAACTTTATCTGACTACTGTATGTTAATACTACACACTACACCCCACACACCAAACACCACACACACACACACACACACAGCATTTCTTCAAGTGGAGCACACTTTCACTTGATGAACTAACTGGCCTCCAAGGGAGGAAGTGGGTCTTGCTGACTGCTCAGTGCAGGGCAGGAATGGGGTCTGGGGCTCTAGGCTGAGGCTAGGTGGGAAAATTCAGAGGTACAGGTTAAGAATTTACTGCCAGGCACCTGAGTGGGGTTTTCCCATAGCTCCAACAGTAACCAAACTCATATTTTGTTCTTTGCCTAGATGCTTTGTTTCTTTATTAACTGGCTAAGGCAGGTAAAAGAGAAGCGTTAGTTAGCAGTCTCTTCTAACGCCACCACGTGCTTTTAATTTACGTTCATCTGATCCCTTTGGAGGTGTAACTGCAATCTGCTTAACCATAAAAAACTGGTAAAATCTGCTTCACAGATTTCTAAATTACCTTGTAGTCTTGTCCAGATTTACTTTGTAGTGTAGAAGAAACATTCAGACAGACAGACTGAATTTTGCGAAAGAGTCCTGGTTTAGATCCATGCTGAACCACTCCTTCCACTTTCAGAGCCAGCTGCTGGTTATTCTGGACAGCAATAGGCTCTGCAGGGTTCCGGGGGGATGGCGACAGAGCAAGCTAGAATGTGAACATTAAAATAAAAGCCAACAACTAAGAGCAAGCTTCCTTCCCACAAGCATGTCCGTGCTAATCAATGGTGACAGATTAATACATTTGTACAAGCATCCTCCTACCCCCATGATCTGATTATGCTGGCACTGTATCTTCAAAGTCATGCTTCCTTCCCTCCCAAGCCCCTTTTAAATACTACCAGCTTTTTCATCCCAGACCTCAGTTTTGTATGAGGGTAAGAGAGGATTGGAGGATAGCAATGGCACTGTTCTGCCAATGTTTGTGGTGGGGCACTTTTTTTGGCCGGGGGGCAATGAACCATTTCTATTAAGGAAATGCACTGTGTAAATTTTCATGTCCACCTGTTCTTTGCTCTTAAATGCTTCTGAGCATGCACAGTGGTGTTTGCCTGTAATCACAGCAACTTGTTAGGCTGAGATAGCAGGATTGCCAAGTTCAAGGCCAGCCTGGGCAACTTAGCAAGACCTTGTCTCAAAATAAAAAACAAAAAGGGCTTAGGATGTAGACTAGTGGTATAACACCCCTGGGTTCAACCCCCAAACCTGTGCCATACACACACACACATATATATATGTACACGGGTTCAAACCCCAGCACCCAAGTACACAACTAAGTGTCAAAGCAACAAACATGTGAAAAACTCAGTAAAACTTGATTCTGTCTCTTTCACTGTTCTTCTCCCTTTAAAAACAAAAACAAGAAAAAAAAAAAAAAAAAAACCAGACAGACAGATTAACTCAAATCACTGCCCAGTTCCCCAAAACCTGTGATTCAAAAGCAAAAATGCTTTGAAGGTAGGACTGGTGATGTTTTACTAGATTTGATTTGGATTAAAGTTAGGTCTAAACAGACTGATCAGACATAAGACATAGCACAAGATCAAGTAAGCAACTATGATAAAAACCACTAACTTATCCCTAAAAGTAAAAGACAAGGGATAGGCTCCCAATATCCAAATGCCTGTCTTATTGCATTTGATTCTGACAGCAAAAATTGAGAGGGTTTGTTTAACTCTCAAATCCCATTCTCTTCACCAAACCCTTGGTGGTAAAGGGAAGCAGAAAGAAAAAAAGACTACACATTTTATAAAAACCAAACTGAAGATACTGAAGTGTAGCTATGTCTCATTTAACTTTCAGAAGATAGCTGGATTTTTGGAGTATGTTAACCTTAGTATTTTTCCTAATTTACCTTGATGCTGGTAGACTGTAGCTTCTGGAAAAAATATCTCTGAAATGAAAGGGGAACTTTCAGCAAAGCGATGATGGCATTGCAGAGGCATGCTGTATGCTGGGAGGAAGAAAAGAAAATCAATTGAAAGTAAGTTTCAAATTTCATCAACAAATGGTGCATTTAGGAAGAAATTTAAAACTACAAATTCTCACCACAAAACACACCAATCAGGAAAGAGGTACAGAATTCAGAAAGTGTGTGTTGCTGAGAGCCAGATCTGACAGCCACTGTCGGATTATTGCCAATGACTACCTTTGATGCCGGCACAGTTCTGACTGGAAATGTTTTTGTGCATGGCTCAAAAAATGTCTAATTTCAGCTTTGAATTTTACTTACGTGAATCTGCAGCTTATGTCTGATATACTTGGTCTAAAATGGCCTTAGAGCTCGGTAGGGGGACAGTCACTGTGTGAAACATGCAGAATGCTTTGGTTCCTGAGGCCTTGCTTGGGAAAAAAACTGTATCATGATAATGTGTCATGATGCAGGGCGACTCTGGATTATGATCCAGGAACGTAAAAACTGTCTACGGCCTCAATACCGGACATCAGTTGCTAAATAAAAATCTCTCACTGTTTTAAGACAGTACCAATAATTATAGTTTCTATTTAAAGTCAAAACTGATCTGCGTATAATGACGGAAGCCATGTTTTGAGAACATCTAGTGTATACGTGCCAAACGTTTCTGGTCAGAACCAACAGAGATGAAAAATAATCCTTGACTTTTGGCTCAGACATTGGTTGCTAAGGAATGAATGCCTTAAGAAAAAGCAATTGTAATTATCAAAATGCTCCTAGCGCTGTGACCTTTAAGTCCTGTCTGCTTTTTATAAACTTTCTCCTAGTTAACTTTTTCATGATAAAATCCTATAAAATACATGTGCTGTGCTAGTTCTGAGTCACTGTCTCTCCCTCCGAGGGCAGTGTCTGACCTGGCCTCCACTTTCTCTATAAGTTTGTGTTGTCTTTTTTCTTAATCCCCCATCACCTCTGGCAGGGACCCAAATTCAGCCATGTAGATCATGGAAGTATGTACCTACTCATTCATGTCAAGGAGTACAATTACAGATTTTCCTTTATTATGAACTATATTCAGTAAGAAATAAATGACAGAAGGGAGAATATCCACATTCCTCCAGGCCAAGCATTAGGCAAATTTCATATTCCTATAGAGTTCAGAGCCATACAATTATATTTTTATTTCAGGCACTAAAATATAGAGCATTATATGGCAGAGTATGACAAAAGGTATGGTAAAGAAGCCAGAGTAGTATACAAACAGTAGCTCTAAGACTGACACCAGATCCCACAAAGAACCTTAGCTTTGAGCTGGCTCATTCTTTCATTCTGTCTCCACTAGGTGGCTTCCTTGTCCCAATTGGCCATGGGGCCCCAGAAAGTGAGCAATGGTGGAAATTTACCAGGATTCAGATTAAAGATGACTACATAATCTGCTTTTTTGGAATGATGTAACTTTTAATAAAATCTATTTCACACATTTAACTGAATTTTGAAAATCCTAGCACAACTTCATAGGAACAGAAACACTACAGTGCATCCTTGCAATCGTAATGAAAGGGGTCACAGAGTTTAAGAGTTCAAAGATATCTTAAAGATTACCCAGGATAATCTTCAGTTCTGCTGATGACATAGGTCACACAAATAGATAATGAAACAAGATGGGACCAGAACTTAACACTGCCTAACTCTTCAGTGACACTGTTTTATTTCACCAATGACTGAGCAACTTATTAGAAAAAAAATTTAAGCATCATCAGAACACTTTCAATTAAGGGTAACTAGAACCATTGGTGCTTGGACTACGCTGCCCTTCTTAGTCCAGTCCCATCTCTATGGCCATCCAAGGCACCACAGGTTGAAAACTACCGCACTACATAGTATGCTACCTGTCCTAAGCTCCTTCTTCAGGCAGGGTTACCACTTAGTTGCACATGGTGTAAACACAACTTTAAAACATAGGGCATGAAGGGTAAAGGCCAGAAAAACCCATTCCTTATTGGCTTTAGGAGGGCACACATTTTGTGCCTAACAGACTCACAGGACAAATGCCAAGTCTACTATTTGAGATAAGCACAACACAGATTTAAAGACACTGATTCCACCTTTTTAGGTTTAACTACTAAAGCAGCACTACTGATCTTCCTGTGCCAAGGAATCTGGAAAGCATGTGCAGGAACATTCTACCTGTGGTGGAAGCCTTGATAGCACAACAGTGTTTAAAGAGAAGCATCTTAAAAGGGCAGACAGGAACAAGTGATTTTAATTTATTCCCAAGAAGATAGTCACATTCTACTTTTTAAAGGGGTAGAGGTAAATACTGCAAATGCCCTCTGGGAAAGAGTGGACTGCCTGTGAAGATGCTAACTCCTTGGACACACCTCCACACGTATGCGACTAACAGGTTACTATTAAAGTAATGCATAGAGATGTCAAATTGCATATTACAACTAGTTAACCAGAAGAAGAACTAATACTCTTTTTTTTTTTTAAAGAGAGAGGGATAGCGAGAGAGACAGAGAAAGAGAAACAACTTTATTTAGTTTTTTCGCATGGCCTTAGTTGCTCCAACACTCAGTTGTGTACGTGGTGCTGGGGTTTGAACCTGGGTCCTCGTGCTTGCCAGGCAAGCGCCGAAACTGCTGAGCCACCGCTCCAGCCCCACTAATACTCTCTTAACTTCTAAGCCCAATAGATATTTTTCAATCTCTGTATTTTCTGACATGACAACTAATAATACTATTCAATGAAATTCCAACTAATGATCCTGTTATGGTTTGGATCTGAGGTTCCCCCCAAAAGCTCCTATGTTAATGCAGGAACAGTCACAGGAAAAAAATCATTAGATTATGAGAGTTGTAACCTATTTAGTCCACCCTAGTTTGATTGGGTAATAACTGCAGGAAGGAGGAGGAATGACTAGGAGGTGTGGCACTGGGGGCGTGCCCTGGAAGGGTGGTTCTTCCCTGTGGCTCCTTGCTTCCCTCCTGGCTTCCATTAGGGAAGCAGCTTCCCTCAGTTGCTGCACTCTTCCCCATGATGTTTGGCCTCAACTTGGTCCCAGAGCAATGGACTGACTCAGCCACCTATGGACTGACACCTCTGAAATCATGAGCCCAAAATAAACTTTTTTCCTCTAAGTTGCTCTTGTCACATCAATAAAAAGCCAACTAAAACAGGTCCTGACCCTCACTTTTTTTTTTTACTCTTTCCTTCTCCTTCTTCATCTTTCCTAAGATCTCCTTTTGTTTGTTCTTTAAATATTGGTGCTTTCCCCATTTTCTCTTTTCAATTCCTATGTTCTTCATAGCCAACATTCTCCATTCCCATGGCTTTAAGAACATTTATGTCTGGGCTGGAGTGGTGGCTCATTAGTTATGGTGCTTGCCTGGCATGCCTGAGGATGCGTGTTCAAACCCCAGCACCATGCCCACAACAAAGTGTCAGAGCAACAAAAGCTGCATGAGAAACTAAATAAAATTCTCTCTCTCTGTCTCTTAAACAAACAAACAAACAAAAATCTATGCTCATAAGCCTGTGAAAACCAGTGGTTCCCGAAGCTGAGGTAGGAGGAGTGCAAGTTCAAAGTCAATCTCAGCAACTTAGTGAGACTGTCTCAAAATAAAAAATAAAAAGGGCTGGGATGTGGCTCAGTGGTTTAAACACCGCTGGGTTCAATCTTGATACAAAAAACAAAACAAAACAAAAATAAACAACAACAAAAAAACAAACAGCAAAATCTATGCTCATGATGACCTTGTCTGCATCTCAACCCATTTCTTCCAACCCCAGACCTCTTTATCACCCAACTGCCTATGAAATGACCAAATGTTTGAAAATGAAACCTTCACCTTCTTTCCTTACCTCTGAATATTCTCTGTCACAGTAAAGGATCAACCAGTTATACACTTGGTCACTCAACACTCAAGCTTGGAATCTGGAAGTCATATCTCTATCACCTCACATCTAATTAAAACAAAAAATAAAATAAAAGGCCAAACCTTGAAAATACTATTGCTATCCTCTAAATATCTTTCAAATGTACCTGTTCTCATCCCTATTGATATTTTATTTATTTGGCCCTTACTTTGGATTACTGCAAAAGCACTGTAAGCATTCTTTTCTAATTTCATGCCTTCCAAGCCATTATCTGTCCTGCCTCTGCATAATTTTTATCTTAACCACTTCTCTCCCTCACCTATTTAAAATACCTAAAAAAGGCTTCTCAGTACCTTCAGGATGAAGTCCAAACTCCTTAATGGTATGTTGAAAGCCTTCTGTCAGCTGGCCTCCACCAGTCTCCTCTAGGCGGATCTCTCTAGTACTCGGTAACAACCTGTTCCCAGAAGGCGCTAAGCCATTTCATGCCTGGCTCTTGAACATGCCATTCTCTGCCTGAGATTTTTCTCCTTACCTGTCTTATTCACATGCAAAGACATCTTTCTGAATTACACCTCCCATATTTTTTCAAATTTCTACATGAATTTCTTCTTTTTGCAGTGCTGGGGATCAAACCCAGGGTCTCAGGAATGTGAGGTAAGCTCATTTTCTCTCTTGTGCTATACCTCTACCCTTATGCAGAATATACACTAAATTTATTTATAAAAAGTTTTCCTTCTTAAGACTACAGACAATCTGAGGGAAGGCCCTGGTCTTTGTCATTTTTCTATTTCTAGGATCCATTAAATGTCTGAACTGTTTAGAGCTCACAAAGTATTGAATCTAAGAAATAGAGTTTGGAAAGAGAAAAAGAAAATTAACATTAATTAACTACTTATATGCCAGGCCCTGTGCTAGCAATATGCAATATTTGTCTTAAACTTCACAGTAATCTTATGAGGTAGGTATTTTTTCTACTTCATACAAAAAGTTGTTACATAATTTGTCTCAAGTCATGAGCTACTGAAAGACAGAGCAAGAATCTGAAAGTAGTTTTGAATGGACCTAGGGCTCTCTGCTTTTTCTCTTCCTCCTGGATAGCAACTTCTCATTTTCTCCATTATATTTAGTAAATTCGGCAACATCCAAGTGAAGTTAACTACTTAATTTCTTAGGGTAATGCCTGGAGGGGTACTGAAATGATCACTTCTCACAAAGTTATGTGGATTTTCTTCAAAGACAATCTTTACAATCTCTCCTAGCAACCAATCTCAGTGTCAAACACTATCAATTCAACAAATACTATTAACAACTTTACATGAATTTAAACAGACTCTTCAATGACGGATACAATTTCTTCTAAAACACTTTACCAAAGGGTAAGAGTACAGAATGAGAAGGAAAGGAACCAGGACAGTGCTATAGGGAATGCCAGCATCTAACCCATGAGCAGAAGAGAAACTCTTCAAGGTGTAGAACTCAAATCCTGCCTGTCCTGGATTCAATGTTTATATCCCCTCAAATTGATTGGTGAAACCCTAACCTCCAATGTGATAGTATTTGGAGAGGGATTAGTATCCTTAAAGAAAAGGAAGAGACCAAAGTACTCTTTTCCAACCATGTGAACACACAGTCAAGGAGAGACCTTTACACACAGTCAAGGAGAGACCTTTACGAGGCACTGAATCTGCTAGTAACTTGATCCTGGACTTCCCAGTGTCCAGAACTATGAGAAATAAATATTCTTTAAACCAGCCAGTGTGTAATATTGTTACAAATATCTGACTGAGATATTGGGAGACAATGAGGAAAAAAGGTGTGAGAGGATGTTAGTCTAGACTATGAATGGAAAGTCAAGGGAGAAGATTTAATAAGTAGTGAGTGCTCAATAGTGTCAAGCAGCAGAGATTCAGTAGGCTAAAGATCAAAAAGTATGTACACCAAAAGGCATGAATGTCATCACTTGGCAGAAACTGATTTACTGCCAGTCAGAAAACAAGCCCAGCTGAGCGTGGTGGTGCATGCCTGCCATTCCACTATTTGAGAGACTGAGGAAAGGAGGACTACAAGTTCAAGGGCAGCCTCAGGAACTCAGGGAGACCCTGTTTCAAAATAAAAAGGGCTGGGATATATTTCATGGGGAGAGCACACCTGGATTCAACCCCCAGTACCCCACCCTGTCCCCTTCCTGCCACATACAAAGGAAGAAAACAAGTGCAGCTCTGCCCCAGCCAATGACTCACAATCCTGGCAAAACGACACAGTCACCTGGAAGCTCCTAAACATGCAGATACTCCTCAACTTATGATGGGATTATGTCCTGATAAGGCCATCGTAAGCTGAAAATATCACAGGTCAAAAATGTACTTACTCCACCTAGCCTCCTGAACACCGTAATTTACCCCAGGCCTTAAACGTACTCAGAACACATTACCCTAGTTTTGCAAAAATCATCTAATACAAAACCTATTTTATAACAGACTGCTGAATAAACACTATAAAATCAACTTCATAAAAAACTATTGAATATTTCATGTAATGTGTTGACTACTGTACTGAAAGTGAAAAACAGGCTGTATGAGTACTCACTATTGAATATACACCACTTTAGCACCATTAAAGTTGAAAATTTGTAAGGTGAACTGTTCTAATTTGGGTACTGTCTATGCTATTGCATGGGACTCATCTCCAGAAATTTAGAGTTGACTGGTTGGCAGCAGGGTCTGAATATTGCTGTTTTTTTTTTTTTTTTTTTAAAGAGAGAAGGACAGAGAGTGAGAGAGAGAGAGACAGAATCAATTTTATTGAGTTTTTTCACATGGCTTTCGTTGCTCTGACACTTAGCTGTGTACGTGGGTGCTGGGGTTTGAACCCATGTACTCATGCATGCCGAGCAAGCACTGTAACCACTGTGCCACCGCTCCAGTCCCCTGTACTTTTTTTTTAAGCTCCCCAAATCTCTCTAATTTGAAGCCAGGGTTAAGAACTATTGTAATTTCAGTTAAATTTTTAAGGAAAAAATATTTTTTTTGTATTCTAGTAGAGCAGTTTAATGTGGCTATGTAGCAATTAGAGATGTACTAAGCTGTCATGAACTATCTCCTTTAATTTCTTACACCACCATGAAGTAGGTACTGTATTAAATCCATTTTACAGGTAACAAAACAAGCAAAGAGGTTATTATGTTGAGTTCACACGGCAGTGTCAGAGATGGATCAAAATTCCACATAACAAAAAGTAAGTAAAAATTCAATAAAACAAGCACTACTTGCCATGTAAGAAACAGGGGTATATTTCCTATTGAGTGATTCCACCTCCTCCAAGACATGATTATACACAGACATCATTCTTCTCTCATATTCACTATCAGCATTGGCTGCTCCACTAGATCCATATTCCTGGAAACTGAAGTAACAATCAGTATCAATCAAAACAGTAACATTTTCAATGGTTCAACGTTTCCAGCACTTTCCAAACATTCCATTTATTTTAAAAACAAAGAAGTTATTTCCATCTACAGATAAGGAAACAGGTTTAGAGAAGTTAATTTACATACATTCCTCTACCTAGTAAGTACCAAGCTGGAATTTCAACCCAGATATGACATCAAATGATGTAATTAACCACCATGGTTGTTATGGAAGTGTGAACATGCCTAAACTTGTCACTGCCATGAGAAAAGAAACACAAGATATCTGAAAAGGTAACTATCAATAAAGTCAGCAGTTAAGGGCCAAATCACCAATAAAGACATATGAGTAACAGATCAGAAATACAGTCAGCGGAGAAATGTTATAGGAGAGAATGGTCTTGAACAAATCACTAGGTAAAGTGCAAGGGATAGGTTTGGAGAGATGTAAAGCACTGGGGCATACACAGCTCAGGAGCTGAGCATGCCAGGCAAAGTTTAAAGTTTTTTCCTTTTTCCTCTATTGCATCAAACCTCACACATTCCTGAAACTGTGAGATAAGAAGGTGAACCTCTTACATTCTAATTAAACTTTAAGAGGGCTATTTGAAAATGCAATACAGATAATTTAAATATGCTGGGTATTTACACTGGTATTATTCCCTTACATCATTTTAATACCTACAATGTGCAAGGCATTTCAGCCAGGCACTTTATATAGGTGATTTCATTTAATCATCATAACCACTCTGTGAAATAGGCATCATGCTCTACCCACAGTTCATATACATGTGGCCTCAGTGAGATTAAATACGTTCATAGACAAAGGAATTCATGTTAATATCTGCCTGTGTCCAATGCTCTTTTTCTTACACTGTACTACATTTTAAGTTCCATTAAGACATGAAAGAAGATTTTAAAATGGATTAGACAGATGGAGAAAAAAAACAAAAAACTGCCAAGTGACCTAGTAGGAGAGTGGCTAACATTTTAAAACAGCAAAGATCTCAGAATTGCCCTGAATAAAATGAGTCAATGCTTTAGGGTAGAGAAGTTTAAACTGCTTCTTTTTTTTTTTCTTAAAGACAGGGACAGAATCAATTTTATTTACTTATTCATCTGGCTTTTGTTTCTCTGATACTCAGTTATGTATGTGCTGCTAGTGTTTGAACCCAGGTATTCATGCATGCCAGGCAAACGCAATACCCATGAGCCACCACTCCAGTCGCTAAACTGCTTTCTTTTTTTTTTTTTTTACAGAGAGGGACAGAGAGAGAGAGAAAGAATCAATTTTATTTAGTTTTTCATGTGTCTTTCATTGTTGTGACACTTCACTTCGTACATGGTACTGGGGTTCAAACCCACATCCTTGCACACGCAAGTGCTATAACCGCTGAGCCACTGCTCCAGCCCCCTAAACTGCTTTCTTGATGACATGCTCTTTGGTGAAGCTAGTTCTGTAAACTCAGACCTTACTATATTCAAGTTATAGAAAATAAAATGTATATTTAAAGTAGAATACTGTCATAGGAAAAAAAATGCATCCTTTTTAAATAAAAATAATTATTTAAAATAAGCAATTGGTTATTGGGGGGGAAATTTTTCATAAAAGCAAAATCAGGAACATCTTTGGTTTGGGAAGCCAAAGAATAAAAATTTCACATTGGAGATTAATTATATTAACTCAGTATTTCATAACAAAGTGTAATTTTATTTTTTATTTTTTGGTACTGGGGACTGAACCCAAGGGCACTTAACCACTGAGCCACATCCCTAGCTCTTTTAAAAAAAGAGAGAGAAGGACAGTGAGAGAAAGAGAGAGACTGAGAGAATCAATTTTTATTGAGCTTTCACATGGCTTTCGTTGCTCTGACACTTAATTGTGTATGTGGGTGCTGAGGTTTGAACCCGTGTACTGGTGCATGTCGGGCAAGCACTGTAACTGCCAAGCCACCACTCCAGCGCCCCCAGCCCCTTTTATATTTTATTTGAAATATAAAATACATTAATATTTTATAAAATATTAATAATATTTTATAAATATAATATTTTATAAAATATAAAAATTAGGGTCTCGCTAAGTTGCTTAGGGCCTGGGTAAATTGCTGAGGCTGGCTTTGAACTTGTGATTCTTCTGCTTCAGCCTCCTAAGTTTACTGGGATTACAGGTATGTGCCACCATGCCTGGCAACAAAGTGTAGTTATATAAGAAATGTTCATATGCAAAGAACTCCTTCCCAGTTACCCAAGTCAATGTTTTTAAAACAGGCAGCAGGAGGCAAGTAGACAATGGAGTCTGAAAATCTGTTTGGTCACTGGTTACAGGACTCTGGCAAATGCTGGAGGAATTCCTCCTTTTTGTTTTTCCTTCTATAATTTCCTTTCCAAAACACTGTTGTGGTGATTAGGGAAAATAAAATATTTGAAAGCATTTTGTAATATACACAATTATTAGAATTACCTTGCTGATTCTGGATCCAAAATCAGGGCCTCTATGGCATGAGATATCAGTAAACAGCTCTGCTGCTGCCTAGATTACTGTTAAGGTTATACATGAAAACAGAGAAATATACTAATGGTTTTATATTATCTGAATACTAAAGAGTCAAATGAGGATTGTATTTTTAGAGAAATCATGTTATGAACTCAAATGATCTGTGGCTCTATTTCTTCTAAGATATACCACCTATCCTAGCAAGTCTCAAGCTCTGTTCCAGGAGGCTGTTTCAGAGGCTGTCTAATGTGGGAAAGGGGAACCAGGCAACAGGCCTGATGATTCATTCATAGCAACTCTTTTTATCTATCTTGCACAAATGGGCTTTTCATAAGTATTTGAAACAACAAGAAAACAAAATAAAAAAGGTTTCACTGCTCTAATTTTTTTTTTTTTTAAGAAAGAAACCCATGGTCCGTTGACCTTTACCTGCATGATTCCTAAACTAGGAATCAAGGGGTCTATCAATGCCCCCAGAAATTATGTGCAAATTTTGGGGTTTATTACCTATTTTGTAGGGCAGAGATTCTATCGCATTTATTAGGTTTCATCAGTAAGCTGGAATGCTAAGAAATATTGGCAAATCCTGCAACTTAAATAATTTCTTTCCTCCAAAAAATGGTTTGAAGTTATCAATAAGAAAACATGGAGGGCTATGGATGTGGCTTAGTGGCAGAACTTTTGTCTAGAATGCATGAGCTCTGAATTGAACCCCAGTAGTATGGGGTAAACAAAAAGAAGAAGAAAATATGGAGAACTTAAAAAGTAATGACTAAAACTACTGAATAGATCATTAATAAAGGTGATGGAGAACTAGGGCTCTTAGCTGTGAAGAAAGTTGATGTGAGACAGAAAATGTCTTTTGGTGGTAAAACACACTGCACTATCTGGTGGAGCTCAAGTGGGCACAGGTATGCTATACTAGTAGGGATCAAGGGTTTTTTAATTTTTAAAGAAATGGTAGAGTCTTGCAATGTTGACCAAGGTAGCCTTGAACTCTGGGGCCCAGATGATCCTCTGCCTTAGTTTCCTAAGTAGTTGGAATTACCAAGAGTATGCCACTGTGCCTGGCAAAACTCAGGCTTTTGGATGTTCTCTTCCTGGAGGTAGAGAGAGACCACCACCGAGTCACCACTTTTTAGTCAGGCGTAAGTTAAAAAGTAACATTAGTCCATTTATACTAAATTTTGAAGGGGAGGTTATTATTCTAATAAATCTGAGGATTATCTAACATAGATTTTTGTGGATTAGCATTTCTGAAGCATTTAGTCTACATTTAAAAGAATGCTTCCCAAGAATGAGAAATATAGCAACAAGCTTAGGATGCAGTTCTACATTCCTCAAAGTTGCCGAATCAGCATCAAAAGAAGCCTGATAAAGATCCCCATATCTGGAAGCAAGGCTTCGGAATTCTTCCATGGACTGTTTCATCTATAAAGAAGGAAAAACAAAATCAATTCTGACAAACATGCTATTGTTATTGCATAAATAACACAAAAATGAAAACCTAAAAAAAAAAACCCATCCTCAAACAATAAAAGTTCAAAGGAAAATTGAACTCTTATCATTATCATTCCATTCATTTTCATAAAATTTATTAAATATCAACCAAGATAACAAAAGAAACTATAAATGTTCACAAATTATAATTTTATATAAAAGAAATAAAAACATTTACATTTTACTTTCAAGTTCTATGAAAATAATTATCATAAACATTCCAGGGGCTGGAGCAATGGCTTGGAGGTTATGGTGCTTGCCTGGCATGCGCGAGTACATGAGTTCAAACCCCAGTATCACGTGTACACAACAGAGCGTCGGAGCAACGAAAGCCACATGAAAAACTAAATAAAACTGTTTCTCTCTCTCTCTCTCCTCTTTTTTAAAAAAATAAAAAAATATATAATTCCATTCTCTTTATATAAATATGTAGAACCCAATGAGACATCATCAATCACTTTGTTGCTCTAATAACACATAGGCCTACGGCAAGAGGAGTTGAGCATTTGACACAACGTTTGAGTCAAATCTCTGATTTTACCTTTCAGAACTTTTCACCTCACAGTAGATTTCAAAACATCAAAGGAAAATAAAAACTGCAATGAAAAGAAAGTTAAGACCTGCCTGATTGGAGATGCGACCACACCTCTGAAGGTCATTTCCTAAGGTCATGGCAATTGTTGTGGCAATTGCAGGTGGGGGGCTTGTCTTTAGGCTATTACAAGTGCAGATAAGTTGAGAGAAGGCTTGTAGAAGATCAATCCTGAGTTTTACAAATTCACACTGAAAACTTAAAGGATTCAGTGGTGTACTGGCAGCCTAGAATAAAAAAAGAGATATTTAAGACAAAGTAAACAACAGGGAGACAGTATCAATTATAGTTAGCCGTCTGGATCTGCAGGTTCTGTGTCTGTGATTCAACTTTGATTAAAAATATTTGAAAAAAAAATTGCATCTATAAAGAACATGTACAGACTATTTTTTTCTTGTCTTTATTCCCTAAACAACACAGGATAACAACATTTCAGATAGTATTTAAATTGTACTAGGTATTATAAGTAATCTAATGATGAATTAACATGTGAGAGAGGATATGCCTAGGTTACATGCAATATTATACAAGGGATTGTATCTGCAGATTATAGTATTTGCAGTGGGTTCTGGAACCAGTCTCCCCGAATACTGAGGCAGAAAAAGTTAGGCAGTTCAGTGTAGGCAGAGCAATGTGGGTTGATAAGGAGATCATCTTTCCTGAGAAGGCAAAGACATCCCCCAATGCTAATGAGGGTCTGACAAGATAGACCCAGATGCAAACACTCCCTGCTGCTACGCAAGGAACCACATTCTTTCTATTGGCGCCTAAGGCATTGATCAAAGAGCCTAAGGCATGGATCAAAGACTGGACCAGAATCCCCCCACCACCACCTGTGTGCTAGGTACAGGGAAGCAGTGACCAACCCAGGAGAGGTCATCATATAAAAGGGGCAAAGCTCACTGCCTCATCTGCTCTGTCCCCTTCCCCCACTCTGGGGTAAGTCTGCTCTTTTCCCTATGCTTTACTTTCTATAATAAAACTTGTCTACTAAGCTTGCCTCAGTGTCCCTCAGTTTCATTCTTCGACTCCAAGAGGACACGAACCCGACATCCACATCACCGGCATCAATACCAGAGATGATTATGTTTATCACAGTTTATTTACAAGTGCATTAGTTCAACACTGATGAACATCTAAATTATATGGAGAATTATGTAATATTAGAAAGAAAAACTTACTGACAGCATCAACTGAAAAAACGTATGTTCTATCAAAAGGCAAAGGTTCCTGGCTTCTTATATTCACATCTGTGGGCTTGCTACATCTTTATCTACTAAGACATCATTTCAGGGATGCTTCAATGACATGACTATTTTCTCAAGGTCTTTAATTACCTAATCTGAAATTCCATCCCCTAATCTGAAATTCTTATCACTGGAATTATAAATAGTATCTTGAAAAGTTGGGCAGGAAGGAAAAGAAAGGTTTGGGCAGAAGAAATCTGTTTTTAGGTAGCTACTATTAAAATTAAAAAAGCACATAATTGGGCTGGAGTGGTGGCTCAGCAGTTATGGTACTTCCCTAGCATGCACAAGGACATGAGTTTGAGCCCTAGCACCAAGTACACAATGAAGTGTCACAGCAACGAAAGCCACATGAAAAACTAAATAAAAAATTAATTAAAAAAAGCACATAATTGCCTCAAAACTGCCTTCAAATACACATTAATTTAAAAAGAGTTTTCTGGAGCTGGAGCAGTTGCTCAGTGGCTACTGTGCTTATCTGGCATGTGTGAGGATCTGGGTTCAGGCCCCAGCACCATTTAACGTACACAACCAAGTGCTGGAGCAACGAAAACCAGATGAGAGACTAAGTAAAACTAATTCTCTCTCCCTCTCTCACTGTCCCTCTTTCTCTTTAAAAAACAAAACAAAACAAACAAACAAAAACGAGTTTCTGATTGGATACTTGAGAGACCGTGAGAGGACACCAAGGAAGAACAGGTAATTTACAAAATAGTTTCAACGAGGATGAAGAGGTGTAAGGGCTAAGTCTTGGACAGCGCAAAGAATAGCATTATCTAGGTAAAGGGGGCAAAAAATGCCAAGTCAAACCAGCATGGAAAGAGAACAAAGATAGCCTTAAACTATTTAGCAACTGTCCTAGTGGAGAACCTAGCTATTTCCAACAAAAGGCACATACTAAAAAAAATGCTAATTTAACAATAAATGGAAGCATGGAGAAATTAATTTTCCTCTATGACCTGACCTGTTTAAAACATGCTGATGCTATTTCTCAGATTTACCTCACACTATGCTGTTAGCAGAAGAGCCAGGCATGAAATTTTTGGGTTTTAGGACTCAGTTACAATGTTTTCCATTTGGCCAAGTATCACATGTTGACTTTAACGTAGTTCTAGCATCAAATGATGGGCTATATCACATGGTAGCATTCATATTTTACTCTACGTAATAAGGAGTTACTCCCTATATTCCTTATAAAAGTGCATGCATGAGCTGGAGAAGGGCTCAGTGGTACAGCATTGCCTGGAATATGCCAGGTCATGGCTTTGATCCCCAGCACCATATACACAAATAAAGGAAAAACAAAAACCAGATGAAATAAAAATTAACTCTTTTTTTTTTTTTTTTTTAGGGCTGAGGACCGAACTCGGAGCCCTGCGCATGCTAGGCAATCGCTCTGCCACTGAGCTAAATCCCCAACCCTAACTCTCTCTTAAATACAAAAAACAAACGTGAACACTTGCCTGATACTCCTCTCAAACTGCAAAGGCCCTTAATCATTTCTTATAATGTAGAAGTAATAATTATACTCGATTTACTTTGTCATTTTTTGTTCTAATATTTTGTTCTCATTATGAAACACTACATATTAAAGTATTAATGCAACCATTTCAATTGTTTTTAATTTCTTAGATGGGACCTGACTTGCTCTTATCAAAGAATATACTTGCTCTGCCTCCTCTGCCCTTTAGCTCATATTTGCTATTTTAAATTTACTGCTGTCAACTACTTCAGAAGGGACAGGTGTATAAGTAAGGTACGTATGATACTGTTATACAAATACACCAGACAAAAAATACTGACAGGGGCTGGAGCGGTGGCTCGCTGGTTACAGCGCTTGCCTGGCATGTGCAGGTACGTGGGTTCAGACCCCAGCACCACATACACAACAAACTGTCAGACCAACAAAGGCCACAAGAAGAATTAAATAAAGTTGATTCTTTCTTTCTCTCACTGTCCCTCTTTCTTAAAAAAAAAAAAAAAAAAAAAAAAAATATATATATATATATATACACACACACACACACACACTTACAATATTGTTCTAATATGCATTATAAAACTGAAAGATAAGCAAGATATAGTGAGAGAGATTTGCTGCTACTCTGGATTTATTTCTGTCTAACAAGAAATATTTGATTGACGATAACCTTCAAAGTGATTGTTCCAGGGCTTGAGCTCAGCGGTTACAGTGCTTGCTTGGCATATGTGAGGACATGGGTTCAAATTCCACCACCACGTACACAACAAAGTGTTGGAGCAACGAAGTCCACATGAAAAACTAAAATAAAATTGATTCTCTCTTTTTCACTACCCCTCTCTCTCTTAAAAAAAAAGGGGGGGGATTATTCCATTTTGGATTGTATTATATTGAAGGAAAGCAAAGTTAGATAAAGAACACAAGATCAAAAAGAATACAGAAAAGATAGATTTGTCATAAAGGTCAAAAACTTTAAAAGATACTATGATCCAAGAAATGTGAGAGAAAATATAGAAAGCAAAATTTCAACTATACAGCTGTTAGTAAGGCCAAAGAGAAATAAAGGAGGTATCATTTACTTTTCTTTACCCTGGTGCTAAGGCTTAAACAGAGGTTGGATCAGTAGATAAAGCAAACACTGTATAGTCAGAACTTCGCCAGAAAGAATTTCAGTCAGTTCAACCCAGCCACGTAAAGGTGAACAATGGTCATCTTCTCATGCTCACTCTGGGCTGAGATGAATGGCCTGCAGTACTGTCACCATTATTTAAATCCCTCTTTTCCTGTCACATTATTTATTATTTTTCTTGTCTTTTTTCCCTTTTTGACTAAACATATGAAGTTGAATTTGTCTTAAACATGCATACAATGGTACTTCATAAATTTCTGATTTGTAGTACATGCCCTATTTTCTAAATGGAGCTAGCTAAAGAAACCAATGAGGCTAAAAAGAAAAATTACCTGATAAGGTCATTAAAAATATACATGTAAAAAGCACATTAATATAACATTTGCCATCTTAACCATCTCTAAATATACATTAAGGAATGTTAAGTATATTCATGTTGTCAGAACTTCTTCATCTTGCAGAACTGAAAACTCTACACTCAACCTATCTTTCCTCACTCCTGACCCCATGGTAACCACCATTCTACTTTCTGTTACTATGAATTTGACTACTTTATTTTATTCATTTACTTTGCAGTGCTGGAGATCAAATCCAAGGCTATGAGCATGCAAGGCAAGTGCTCTACCACTGAGCCCAACCCCAACCCCCTAAAGACATTTTATACTTTTCCTTTCCCTTTCCTCTCCTGGTGATTGATCCCAGGGCACTTTATTGCTGAGCTATATATCCAGCCCTTTTTATTTTTCATTATAACAAGGTCTCACCAAATTAGCCCAGGCTAGTCTGTCTGTCTGTCTGTCTTTCTTTCTTTTTAAAGAGAGAAGGACAGTGAGATAGAGAGAGCAAGAAATAATCAATTTTTATTTTTAGTTTATCATGTGGCCTTGGTTGCTCTGACACTTTGTTATGTATTTGGTGCTGGGGTTTGAACCTGTGTCCTCACGCATGCCAGGCAAGCATGAAACTGCTGAGCCACTGCTCCAGCCCCTGGTTTTTATTTTTCCAACACTTAGTTGTATATGTGGTACTGGTGTTCAAATCTGGGTCCTTGCACATGCCACACAAGTGCTCTACTGCTGAGCCACCTCTCCAGCCCCAGTATATGCATTTTTAAACATGTGTAACAATACTTTAAAAATGCTTAATGTTGACTAATATGACTTCTTCACTTTGAAGTGAGAAAAGCCTTTCAATTGATTCAGAAAATGCTCATGTTATGGAATAAGAACAGACTTTACTTAGGAATATATTTTCAAGAAAATAAGAAATATTAGAGGTCTTCGCTTTCTGCAACCCTTACACTTTCTTGGCAGAGAAAACTAAAAATTATAGGTAACTGATTGTTAATTTGAATGTCACAGACAAGTAAAAAGTGGCACACTAGAATCCTTGATAATTTCTTCTTATCTATAAAGCAAAAAACTCACTGGGGATGCAGCTCACTTCTAGAGAGCTTGCTTTACATGTGCAAAGCTCTGGGTTCAATTCCAAGCATCACAAAAGAAAGCAAGAAACTATTTACTAAGTAAGTAACTGCCAGGTATGAGATGAGGTCAGGAGTTTATGTTTGATGGTGGCACTGGGCCAGGCTGGGGTCTTTCTAATAGGAGTCTGGAGAGGAAGGATCCTGTGTCCACACTACTTACCCTGGATTCTGCAACCTTTCTCATATGTGGTACCCTTACTTTATAAAAGCAAAATGTAAACTTTCACCAATCTATGTATGAATGTTAAAAAGGGGACGGGGCCAAGGTTTATTTCCATAACCTATTTACGAATTTGATATTACCAAACATATATAACAGTGGATCTCTCGAGTAGTTAAAATAGGATAATCCAAAAAAGAGAAGAAAGAGATTCTCACACAAATCACAACCACCAAGGGAGAATTAAAAGGACTTACTGTTAAGGAAGCAATCCCTTTGTGGTAGAATTTTAAAGACTCAGCTATGCAAGAAAGTGCTGAACTATAATTCTCCTCTTGCAACCCTGTAAGACACTGTTCTGCATGTGAGAACTCCTTCAAACTATTCAGCCAGAAGTAGAAGTGTTCTGAGGCAACCTGAGTCAGCAAACTCTGATAAAGCTCTCTGGCCATGTCATGATTACCCTAAAAAAGAAAAAAAAAGAAAAAGAAATGGATGGGGCACATGATGAGGTTGTTGTATTTAAAGGTCAATGCAGCAGGTCAAAGACAAACCCAAACCCTGGATAAGTTTGAACAAGCTTTCCTCATATTACATAATTCTTTGAAATTCAGTCTGAATATATCCTCAGAGAAAATATGCTGAGCTGCTTTTATGTAACATAATGCTTAAAGTTCTTTACTAAATAGTTCCAGTTCCAAAGAGAAAATAAATGCAATTAACTATAACCCAAGTTGAGAATTTGTCTGAAATATAGAAAGTATAAATACTTAACTATATGTCATTCTGAAAGAGCTATTTATTTTGGAAGGTAAAGGGAACCTCAGCGGGTGGGGCAGTTGTTGGGGTGAACATGAATACCATTCAGTGCAAGGGGGACAGAGATGCTCAGTGTCCTGCAATGCTTTCGAGCTTGAGACAGTTCGTTATAACTAAGAACATCATCCTGCTAATGGTGCTCCTCCCCCATTTGGGAAATTATAAAAACTGAGAATGTGTACTTCAGTTGCCCAAATTAATGCTTTTCACACTTCAGTCTCTGGACTTATTCCTAAAGAATTTCTGTACTAACTAACCTTTTTACTACTTTTCAAAAAAAGTTAATAAAAATTGCTGGACTTTTCATATCGCTGAGAAAAGTATAGTATACCACAACTTTTGTTTTTATTTAAGGTTGGGGAAAGTGGTATGAACAACCTGTAGCCACACTAAGCTCATCTTTAACTTCCTCATAACTGATATACACCAATGACAAATACACCATTCTCTTATGAGAAAACTTAAAACTAAGGTCCTTTTCTTCATCATTCTTAGAACCCATGAGTAAAGAAAGAATACTTCCACTTTTATTTTAAGTTTTGATGATGATTAATAATCACAAAATGCAGATTTATAACCTAACATTTCCCTCAACCATGGTCATTCAGAAGGATACTTACCATTCTGGAAGCCTGTCTGGCAATTCGGTACACTGTCCATCCATTGGAGACACTTTCAAGCTGCTGCTTAATTACTGCCTTTACTTCAGCAGATAATGCTTTCTGGCTGGCTACAAAAATTACAGTAGCCAAACTCACCTAACATTGAGCAAGAAGTAAGAAAATCACATAACTTTACTCAGTATCACAGATTACCTACCTAAGAGGGAGAAAAACGAATTAGGGCTCATTTAAAAAGAACAAATTTTATTTTCCACTGACATTTATTTAATTTTTCATTCTAAGGTCATTAAACAACTTATTCCACTGACTCAGAGCATTGTTTATAAAATTAAATAATGAGAAACAATGTCCACACATAAGAATAAACAAGACACAATCACACAATGAGATATACACCAGTGAACTTCATAAAAAGATATCAATATATATGATTAGCAAAACTGGCAAACTGGAAAAGATTACTAGTAGTATAACATTCACATAAAGTTAAAATATGCAAAGTAATTACTTAGGGATATATACTTAGGTTGAAAAAGTATAACATGCATGAATGATAAATAGCAAATTCAGGATGGTGGTTACTTTTGGGAAAAGGAAGGAAATGCTATTAGGGGACTTCTGAATTTGGAATACTTTTTTTCTTAAGCTAGGTGATGGATGCAAGAGTTTTTACTGTTATTATTCCTTAGATATTTTTTCAATATTATGTTTTCATAATTTAAAACTGCCTTCAAGTAGTATTAATAAAAAAGGGATAAAAAACAAGAGTTTAAAATGCCACTTCAATAAAAAATAACATGGTCAACTGCCTATCATTGATACATACAAAAATACTGTTATACACATTGTGATAACTGCATGGTGTCATTTCCATGACAATTGCAATTCAGCCAGCATGGTAACATTTTCTGATTAGCACATGATGAGATGGGGGTCAGTCTTTTACACAAGGCCCCTACAGGATTAAACATAACAGGTGTGAATAAATCATTGTGTTGTCCTTTTCTCCAAGTTCTAGCTTCAGATGAACAGAAACAACATGGAATGGCCATCTTAGAGCTTTCATTTAATTTATGGTTATTTAGAATGTAACCTATTCTGAGCCTTGAAGAACTTTCAACTAAATATTATTTTATAGCTTTCACAGTTTCTGTTGCTTTCCAAGCATCCACTTTTCCCAAGCCCAAGAGTCTGTCTATAGAAGTCTAAACAGAATCCTAAACAGCTACAGAAGTCCTATAATGGAAAATAGAATTCGGGTAAATCTACTGTCATTATTATCATTAGATTTCTAACACATTTTCTGAAGTACAAAATAGAGTTTAGTTCATTATTTCCATTGTGTAAGAAAGAAATTCATTTTCATTTCATTCTTTGTAATAAAAGAAAAACACAAGATTTAAGGCTTTGGCTACAATAAGCTGATGTGACAGTTTTAAGAAGAAAGCAGTTTTAGATCTGAACTGAACATGGCTTCTACATCAAAAGTGAAAACACACATTGAGTATATATCCCTTATCCGAAATGCATGTGACCAAAAGTGTTTCAGATTTTGGAAGATTAGAATGGATGTTACTGGTTGAACATCCCTAATTGAAAAAGCTCTAAAATCCAAAACTTTTAAAGCAGTTTTTGCTTTAAAAGTTTTGTATTTCTAGATTAGGGATATTAAATTTGCAGTATAAAAAGTTCATGGTGTTAATTTGGACTTCAGCATACTCTTGGTCTTAGATAATTACTTTAAGTTGTTTGTTTGACCTGCTTTTTAAGTAAAATCAATCAGTAGTGCTGACTTCTTAAACTAATTCTCACTAGACTAGATCTTGTCATTCCAGCAGGATTAAAAAGTGGCTCTTTACCAGAAGTTCTTGTTGCTTGTCTGTGGCTGATCGTCCGATCACCTTGTAGAGCTCCATGAGGTCACCAAGCATTCCATCGCCCAACACTGGCAGCTGCATGGCAATGGCTGCCAGGCAATGGCACATCAGGATCCGGGCAGTATCCTGAGCACTGTGCAACTGAGTCAGCAAGGTCTCCACCACTGACTGGCTAAGATGGGGCCTGCCCTTGGCCAACTTAACCATACAATTTAAAGCAATCTGTACACCAAAAAGGAAATGGTCTAGTTAAACTCTGAAGGTAGGTAAATGAAACCATAAGAGAAAAGAAATTGTATAAAGTACTGAGAAAAATCAAGGGGAACTTTTTTGTAGGCATAACTTATTCTTCACAAGAAAAATGTGATACACTAAATCTCACATTAGGACTGTGAAATACAACATATTTAAAATAACAAGTCAGGACTATATATCAACATTCACCTGCTCACTTCAACCTAAGACCATTAAAAAAAAAAAAGATAAGACACAGATCATAACACTGAGGAAGCAAACAAGCCAAGCAAAACATCACCGTAATTATACTTCCACTACTTTTCAAGAGCTGAATCTAAAGTCAGGTTTGTACTTGGGTACATATATACAATGGAATACTACTCAGCTATTAGAGAAAATGATATTATGGCTTTTGCAGCCAAATGGATGGAGATGGAAAAAATGATGCTGAGTTAAGTATCCCAATCTCAGAGACTCAAGGACTGAATGTTTTCTCATTTGTGGAAGCTAGAATACAACTGGAAACAGTATGATACATGGCTAAACTAATAATAATCTCAACATGTATGAATTTTTACACAAACAGGGGGAACCTTGCCTAGGATACCAGGATATACAGGGAGGGGGGCAGGTAGGGAATAGGAAGGATATCAGGAGACTGGAGGGAGGGAGTATGGGGAAACAACTCAAAGGGAAACCTCTGACCCTCCACGAGAAGTCCATTTAACACAGGAGTTTAATTGGGAGAAACACAGAACCATGGGGAACCCAAGGGGGGGAACCATGGAATGGCATCAGCCTTGGCTATGTGAATATACATTTGTTCTTGACTGACAATGATTCCCCCTTAATTGTAATTCCACATTCAACAAATAAAAAAAATAAATAAAGTGAGGTTTGTAAACTATATTATGCCAGCATTTCCCAGGAAGACAATAAAACTATAGATCCCTGGGCCTTACCTATACCAAACTTAAATGAATTAACTTCTGAACATGTGTGATGTTGAGGTTACAGTTTTAAAAAGATGTCCTCAATGATTCTAAACACACTGATGGGGAGGTGAGGCTTCTCATTTTCTCTCTTATTTCTCAATTAAAATCTAAAAACTGATTGAGCTTTAGAACCTCTCCCTCTCAGGCCTAGCTAATAACATCACTAACACCCTACCCAACAAAACTAGAAACATGAAGATCCTCTTACATTTTTTTGTTTTTGTACTAGGAATTGAACCTAGGTGCGTAACCACTGAGCAACATCCCCAGTTCAAAGTGAGGCTGGCCTTGAACCTCTGATTTTCCTGCCTCAGCCTCCCAAACTTCTGGGATTATAGGTGTGTGCCACTGCACCCAGCTTAACTATGCTTTTTTAATTACTAATTTTGCATCATCACAGATTATATTTCATGTTTCAGTTCATAACTGAAAATCTTAAACATATCTCAGATAACTTCTGTACTTAAGTGAAAGTGAAAATTCTTTTCTTTTCTTTTTTATTTTTGGCTGCAGTACTGGAACTAGGGATTGAATCCAGGGGTGCTTTACCACTAAGCCACATTCTTAGCCTTTTATATTTTGAGACATGATTTAAGTTGTCTAGGCTTCCCTTGAACTTGCAGCCCCCTCCTGTCTTAGCCTCCCCAGTTGCTGCGATTACAGGTGTGTGCCACCACACCTGGCCAAAGGCAAAAATATTTAATGATTCTTCCCTTTGCTTGTAAGAAGGGCTTCTACACTCTGAAAATTAATGAATATTTACACATCAATGTGCTTGGCTATAGTTATTTCATCAGTTTTTTTGTGGTTGTTATGGTTTGGATACAAAGTATCCCCCCAAAAACTCATGTGGGTGAGAATGAGAGAATACTCAGTGGTGAAATGTTTAGATCATAAGAGACATAACCTAATCAGAGGATCTGTCCACCAATATGTAGGAAGCAGGTCACTGGGGGGATGGGATGCACCTTTGGGGTTTATATTTTATCACTGGTGAGTAGAGATCTTTCTCTCCGCTTCTGGTTGTCACATCCTGAGTAGCTTTCCTCTATCATATTCTTCTGCCATGATATTCTACAGCAGCTTGTGCCAGAGCTATGGGGTCAGCCAACCATGGACTGATCATCTGAAACTGTGAGCCAAAATAAACTTTCCCTCCTCTACATTGTTCCCGTCAGGTATGTTGGTCACAGCAACAAAAAAATCTAACTAAAATTGTGGTCTTATCAGTGTTACCTGAGATTAACAGAGTACAGAGTTCTGCCTACAGTTAAATAGTTACAGGGTCTAGGACCATCATATGTATCTACAACTTAATACTGACAACTGAGGGCAAAATGGACCAAGGCTATCAAAAGCCAGTTTTCAAAGTGAAGATCAAGGACAAATTATTATTTTAAGCCAGGAGCTGACAAATTTGTTTGTGGGTCAAACCTAGCCTCCAGCCTGTTTTACATCAAGTTTTACTGGAACAGATATTGATCCTCCTCATAAACATTTTTTCCATGGTGGTTTTGCTCTACAGTGGCAGAACTGAATAGCTGTGAAAGAGTGCACAGCCTATAAAACTTATAAAATATTATTTGACCTCTTCTAGAAAGAATGCCACTCCCTAGTTTAGGCATTTAAAACAGGCATTATATTAAATGATATTTTTACCTTTAAAGTAGCTTGAGCACCTGGACTATCATCCTGACTACAAAGCACCAGGAGGGATTCCAGACCAAAGACAGCATCTTGCTCCAGTGCCAAAAGATCTAAAAAAAAAGCACTAAATTTTAGAGTGATTAAGTAGAGAATTCACACACGCGCGCGCGCGCACACATACACACACACACACACACAAAGTTAAGGAGCTTAAGATATAGAAAACGGTTAAACGTGTAAAGCTAACCCTCCTTGAAAAAGCATTTGCAGATTTTTTTGAGAGTGTTAGAAAGAGGGAATACATTTTTATTTATTTTTTCATCTGGTTTTTATTTTTCCAACAATTATTTATGTGGTGCTGGATATAGAACCTGGGTCCCTGTGCACGCCAGGTGAACACTCTACCACTGTACCTCTCTAGCTCATTCAACATTATTTTTGCAATGTAAAGGCTATCTTCAGATTTCCTCCTTTCTACTACTTCATAAAAGATTATAAAAATATACATAACCAAGAGCTAAAGCCATAAAGCTAAAAATTAAGCAAAATTGAACAGCATTGCCAGCTTTGCTAAGGAAAATACTAAGAACAGAAACACGACATAGTATATGTTAATCTTCCTAAACAGACATAAACTATGTCCATTTCCACCTTTGATGTAATAACTAGCACCTTCTCATAAATTAACCACTTTTAGTAAGTAACGAAGACTCTACACAAACTTATTAAATGTTTTGAGCCTGACCTTAAGGCACAAACCCCTTAGATGGTACACATATTAGCAGTACCACAGCATCTTTTCATTACTGGAGGGTTTAGATTATCACAAATGTATTTTTATAGTATCCAGGTTCATATACGTGATTTTTTGTTTTTTGGGTACTGGGGATTGAACCCAGAAGCTCTTAACCACTGAGCCTTAGCCCTTTTTATTTGTTTATTTATTTATTTATTTTTGAGACAGGGTCTCGCTAAATTGCTTAGGGCCTCGCTAAGTTACTCAGGCTAACTTTGACTTGTGATCCTCCTGCCTCAGCCTCCCATGCCACTGGGATTATAGGCATGTACCACTGTACCTGGCCACATACATGATCTTTGAATAACAGAGTCTTCTATATTACTTGGAAGAAAATATTTTTTAACTATGCCTCAAATAAGATAGGGTTACATTATTCAGATGAGAATCAATGTACAACTTTAACAAATATTTCTTTGTTTTTGGTACTAGGGATTGAACCCAGGGGGCACTTTGCCACTAAGCTACATCCCCAGACCATTTCTTTTTCTTTTAAATTTTGAGACTGGGTCTAAGTTGCTGAGGGTCTCACTAATTTGCTACAGCAGGCCTCTTGTGTTCCTCTTGTTTCAGCCTCCTGAGTCACTGGGATTACAGGTATGAACCACAGCGCCTGGCTAAGAAATGCTTTTTGAGTTAGTGCGGGAGCTTGGCAAGCAGTGTAAAGACAAGTAAGTGAAGGTCATGGTGCTAGAAAAATATAGGCACTAAGAACAAGCCATGCTCAAGGCTAGTGTGGATAAAGAGGACTGCTGAGCTTGTGATCCTTGATAAAGATCAAAATAAATGCTGAAACAGGGTGTCCAAAATGCATTTCTTTTCTTGAACATAGGCATGAAATCCCTCAAGTCTTCAGGTCAAAAGACGTTAGGAACACAAAAAAAAGTGCATAATTTTCTTTGCAAGTTCTCCTTGACTATGTGAACGGGGACTGGTTTAGTACTACATATGTCTAGAAATTCAGTTCTGTGAAAATTTAATTCACATTTTTCTGTTAATTCTCTTGCTTTTAGGTGAAATTACTTGTTATTTAAACACCTTGATAACTTAATCTTTCTAGATTTCTGTGTAAATGAATATACTGTCTTCTACCACACATGTAATGTTTTAAGCAATCCCTCTCCACAACATCACACATTCAAAAGGGAGCAGTAGGAGGAAATGGACAATGCTCCTAAAACCTATCTGCCTATCTTTCCTTTTCATTTTGGTACTGGGTATTAAACCCATGGGGCACTCTATCACTGTGCCACATCCCTATCTCTTTTTATTTTGAGACAGGGTCTTACTAAGTTGCTTAGACCTCACTAAATTACGGAGGCTAGCCTTGAACTTTCAATCCTCAAGCTTTAGCCTCCTGAGTTGACAGGATTACAGACGTGTGCCACCATGCCTGGATCTCCTAAAACCTTTCAATCTCACAATACCAGTCCCAGGGTCCTCAGATTTTTCTTAATTTTTCACAAGGACTAAGTAGCCTTGAGAAGCTTGCTAAGAATACTCTAGAAGGAGGCAAGTGTAGATCAAAGCACACAAGGATTAAAAATAATAAGGTATTAAAACCAAACACAGAATCTGCCCAAGCTCCAATCCAAAGTTACACATACCATCAGTACTGACCAAACTTACCCTTTTCTTGACAAGAGACAGTTATATTAGTTAGGACTCTCACTCCGTGAGCTGCAATGCCCCTGTTATTATGGTAACAGCACTCTTGGGCTAATTTGACTAAATCAGAAGATCTGGGGGAAGAACCCACATTTCCTGAACAAGTTGAGAAAAGCAAGACAAATTATAACTCATGCATATAGTTCAAAAGTAGTTCCGTTTATAGATGCTTTCTTAATTTTATGAGAAAATCTCTAAGTTTTGACAAAAGTTTCTATCCTGACCCCATTATCATCATATATCACCATTTCTTTCCCCAGTCAAGGTATTTAAAACAGGTACGTGCCATAGTCTTGTAATGACTAATATCTAAAATCAGTACAGGACTTTCCCATACAAATACTCATAAAAACTGACAGAAAAAGCATAAAATCCAAAACAACTATGGACTGTACTGTAGGAATTCTAAAGGAATTCACTTAAAATGGATGTCACTGTAGGCTTCCTAACAGATGCAACCACTCCTTCAAGAGAGCAAATATAGGAATTACTGATTACAAAGCTGGAAAATCTGGGATAACTTGATTCAATACCTTATTTTTACAGAAGAAACCAAGTATCATAAGGAGCCTGCCATCAAGATCTTTTGTTTCTTATGCACTACTCTTGTGCTTTATATCTTCAATTCCATGCTACAGACTGTAGCAAATTCACATTTGAAACTCTGCAATGGAGGCTTGTGTTGTAACTATTTTAATTTATGGGAGAGAAGCTCTCAGTTATAACAAGGTGAGCTTCAAGAGGACTCAGGAGATTTAAGCTTGTTCATCTTCTTAACGAAGTCCATCATTCCTATCCTCCTTTCCTTTATTTATTGTTCCATGACTATCGTTAACTTCAACCTTGTCTCTCATACCAAAGGGGCATGTTTTCTGAGGTTGATGGAGATACTATTAATAATTAATGACAACTATAAACCAAGATTACCCATTTTAGACAGTGAAAGACATGTTACCTTACTGATTTCTGGTTTAATTTAAAAATATTAGTTTAGCAATAGAAATTTCATAAAATTTTCATTAAAACAACAAACATTAGCCTAAGTCTGTTAGGTTAGCAAGCTCCTCACTGTGTATTAATGAAGGCATTCTGGAGCTAATAATTTTGACTAGGCAACAAAGAAAGCATTATTGAACTGGAGTAAAGTTTTAATCATTTTCCAGAGAGATAATTTACACCTACAAGGAAGCATACAACATTTGCTTTTAAAATTCACTACTACTTGATCTTTGAAATATACTTAAAGGGCACTTTGAGTCAGAGACATAAAAGCAAACCAGCCATTTTTTAAGCATCCTCAGAAATATTGTTTTAACCCACATATAATTTTTTAAAAAAGGACAAATCAGAAAAGTAACTTCTGTGAGTTAAAATCAAGGATGCAAGATTTTGTTATTGTGAGCAGTAGTTAAGAAATCATTTTCAAATGTATCACTAGCTTGCAATGGAGTATGAGACTGAAATCTTTCCCGATTTAAAGCTTCATAGATGAAATAACTTGAGACTTAAACACAGATAAAGGAATCAGCACACTGTCTCTTCCTTACCTGGAGCTAAACCAAAGTACTGTTTGATGGCAATAGTCCCTGAGAGTGTGGAAAGGACAGACAACATCCCCAGCTTTAAGCTGTCATAAGGAGTCTGGAGAGCACATTCACAGAGTGCCTGAAATGCAGAAAAGAAATAAACACACAATTTAAACATCAATATACTTTTTAATTGTCAACTTCATTTACATGTTCTAGCTTTCGGAAAAATTGTACATTAAGGTCTCTTTTCCATGATAAAAAAACAAGTCAAAGTGCCAAACTCCTGAGAGAAGTCTCAGGAGACATGATAACTACACGAAATGTGGTATCTTAGAACAGAGAAAGGACACTAGGTAAAAACTAAAGAAACTTGAATTAAAAATATACTTCAGTTAATAATAACGTATCAGTATTGGTTCTTTTATAACAAGTATACCGTATTACTATAAAATGTCAACAACTGGGTAAACTGGATATGGGGTATATGTACTATTTTCTCAACTTTTCTATAAATTTAAAACTGTTCTAAAATGTTTATATCTTATTTACTTAAAATACATGTTAGATAACTGTCAATAATGATGGCCACATTTAAATGTAAATTCCTCTTTCACAAAGCACAACCATTTAGAGGCACATCCTACCTCACTACACCTGAGCCCGCAGGCAACCACCCAAGCCCTGCTCTCGAGAGAGCCGCAAGAGCTAATAAGTTCCCCCACTCCAGATCACATGCTGCTGTTCCCTCAGGTCCTGGGAGCAGCCATACTGCTACTCTCCCCTTAATAAAATCTCTTGTCTCAGCTACCAGGGATCTCTTTGCCATGCAAGCATGTCCAACAATATGAGCGCTGAGCTGGAGTAGTGGCTCAGCAGTTACAGTGCGTGCCTGGCATATTTGAGGACACTGGTTCGTACCCCAGCACCATGTACACAACCAAGTGTTGGAACAATGAAAGCCACGTGAAAAACTAAATAAAAATTAATTGTCTTTCTTTCTCTCCCTCTAACTGTCCCCCTCTCTCTTAAAAAAAAAAAAAACAAAGATATATGAGTACTATTTCATATATGTGTACTTAAAAAAATAAAGTATGTGGAACTCATATTGAGTTTTTTTTTGTTTTTTTTTTTTTTAACCAGTGATTGACCTGTGGGTACTTAACCATTGAGCTACATCCCAACGCCTTTTTATTTTTTTATTTTGAGACAGGGTCTCGCTAAGTTGCTTAGGGCCTCACAAGTTGCTGAGGCTGGCTTTGAATTCCCAATCCTCCAGCCTCAGCCGCTGGTGCTGCTGGGATTACAGGAATGTGGCACTGTGCACAGTGGGAATTCTTCTCTAGTTTTTAAATGGGTAGAGCTATTCTTCTTCATCTCTGGTCATTTATTCTATTCCTGATTCCAATAGTCAGAAGTATTAACCAGGGGCTGGAGCAGTGGCTCTGCGGTCAGAGCGCTTGCCTGGCATGCGCAAGTACACAGGGTCAAACCCCACCACCATGTATACAATGAAGTCTTGGAGCAACAAAAGCTGCATGAAAACCTAAATAAAAATTGTTTCTTTCTCTCACTTCCCTCTCTCTTAAAAAAAAAAAAAAAGAAGTATTATTAACCAAAAATAAGAAGCTAGTTTTTATTTCACTTCAGTGAACTATGGATATGTGCTCATAGCATGGTGATTCTTGCCTCATCCTGTGTGACAGGATTCTGTATCACATGACTATATGCAATATATTGAACAACTGTCTTGTAAAATTAAGCTAATTCCCATTCTCCCACAAAGGCAGAGTTTTAGGAAATGTGCAAAACTTAAAAGTCTAGGGGAAAATGAAAAATAAACTTTAGGAAATGGTTAAACAATAAATTTGGTAAGATTCCAATACAAATACCAACAAAATCTTAGGGAAATTTAGATAATCAAATTCTAAAGATCACATAGAAAAATAAAAATCAGAAAATATCTAGAAAAATTCTGCAAAGTAATAGATTCAAATGCATATTATAGATTTAAAACATGATAATGGCATTTCAAATCAGAAGGATCATTTAATAAATTAGCCAGGAAAATTGGCCAGTCATCTTGGTAAAATAAAACTAAATGTTTGTTAATGGTTAATAAAAAACAATTCTAAGAAATGCTAGGAGTTAACATGGAAAGACAAAAAGTAAAAAGATAACTGACGAAACTGGAAAAAATTTTACATCATTTAAGATAACAAAAGATGTAAAGATAAACCTTTACACCCCAAAAGTAATTAATAATAAAAAGGCAAAATCCTATAAGTCAGTAATTCACATGATATATACAAAGGCTTTTAAAATAAGATGTTTAACCTAATTCATATTTTTAAAAATGTAAATTAAAGGAAGTATTGCTTTTCACCTATCAGATAGATTAAGGTTAATGTATAACACTGAAGAGTATGGGGAAATAGGTACTCTCACACATTGCTGATAGAGGGTAAAATGATGTAAACCACACTGATGGATATTATTTGACCCAGCAACTTCAAAAAATTATGTTTACAAAGGTGACTTTTTTTCTTCTTTTTTGGTACTGGGGACTGAACACAGGGCACTTTTATCACTGACCTACGTCCTTGGCACTCCCACCCCCAGTTTTTTTGAGACAGGGGCTCATTAAGTTGCTCAGGGCCTTGTTAAGTTGCTGAGGCTGGACTCAAAACTTGTGATTTTCCTGGCTCAGCCTCCCCAGTCACTGGCATTATAGACCTATGCAAGGTGAATTTTACAAACTATTCAATGTAACAATGTTAACAGTAACAGTAAAAGTTACTGGAAGTTTGAAACAATTCAAAACTTCAATCAAAGGGAGACTGGTTCAGCTGATAAAAGGCAATAATAGTTCTACCTGCTAATATGAGAAAATTTCCAAGATACATTAGGGGGCAAAAGGTTCAGAACCTGCATATAGTGTATTTTCAGTTTTACATAAAAAGACAGGACGTATAAGTCCTTGCATATGGATAAATAAAATTAGAGGGGATATACATGCACACAACCTAGTTAACAGTGATCATCTCTGCAGAGGATACATGTGGGAAGAGATGGAAGACAAACATATTTTACTCACTGTAAGCTTTTGAACTCTAGAATTTATCATGTGCATATATATTTTCCAGTTGAAAGAAAGACCTAAGGTCTGGAGAGGTAGCTCAGTGGTTACGGTGCTCACTTCGCATGCGCAAGGACATGAGTTGAAACCACAGCACCATGTATACAATGAAGTGTTGGAGCAACAAAAGTCACATGAAAAACTAAATAAAATTGATTCTCTCACTATCCCTCTCTCTTAAAAAAAAAAAAAACAAAAAACACCTAGTTAACAACAAAAATAGCAGCAGCAGTAAAAGCCATCATGGAAGGAATGTAAATAGACCTTAAAAAACAGAAGGTGGGGCTGGAGCAGTGGCTCAGTGGTTACAGCACTTGCCTGGCATGCCTGAGGATGCAGGTTTGAACCCTAGCACCATGAACACAACAAAGTGTCAGAGCAATGAAAGCCACATGAAAAACTAAATAAAACTGATTCTCTCTTTCTCACTGTCCCCCCCTCTCTCTTACAAACAAAACAAAACAAAAACACACCAGGTTTGTAGTAATGGAAGAGGAAGACAGTCTTGGTAAGGCAAACAATAACCCTTGCCAAGTAGGCTAGAATATGGAGTATTTATTTGTGGTCCAAGAGGAGCTATGTTCAAAATGGATGTAAGCTAAGAGAGATGGGGAAGATTAAGTCAGATTACAGAGTGCCTTGAATGTTAGGCATAGTAACTTCACCTTGATGAGAAAGGATGAGCAGCAGCCAAGGAGAAGAATAACGACAGACAGGGAAGAGTCAATGGTAAACAAAACTAAATTCACAAGAGAGTTAAAAGTTAAGGAGGCCAACCTACAGACTATAGTGGCAATTCAGGCAGGCAGTGAACATGTACTGAACTACAGTATGGTGACAGAAATGAAGATTAGAAGATGAGTATGAGAGATATATTTTGCTTTCTTTTTTCTTGCAGTGCTGGAGAATGAACCGAGGGCCTTGTACATGTTAAACACATAATTCACCATTGTGCCATGCCCCTAGCCACTGAGAGATACTTTTAAAGAGATCATATAAAACAGAATGAAAAAGAAGCATTCAATGATGATTATAAAATTTCAAATATGGTGACCAGATAACGTTGGTTCTATTTTACAAAGACTGAAGATTTATGAAGCAAGCCAATTTTAGAGGAAGGACAGAAAATAAGATATGAAGTCGAACAGAAATATTCATCAGGCATTTGGAAACTAAGATGTAGTAGATTTTTAGTTAGAAGACTCACATCAGAATTCTGGCTCTGCCATTTGCAATCTCTGTGATTAGTGTCAATAACTGAAATCTTTGAGTCTCATATTGTCTGTAAAATGGGGTAAATACAAAGAATTGCTGGTTTTCATATAAAATATCTGTGAAAAAACAGGCAAGAAATTAGACATTGGTTGCCACTGGGCAAAGATGCTGTATGGCTCGTAGAACAGTAGGTGAGCAATATTTCACTCTATTTCACCTTTTGTAGTTTTGGAATTTTTACTACATAAATGCACTGACATAAAAAAATTGAATTAAATTTAAGTGAGGGCATCTCTTGTCTGTAAGATTAAATACACTGAAAAGTCAAAGCACTCTGCAACTCACAAAAGCTGCTATGCTAGAGCAACGGAGAAGCTAACCTAAAAGAACTAAGTAGATGGTTAGAGGATCCACATACAGGCATTATAAGAGATCATCAGAATGACAGAATAAATGGAAGAGAGCAAGCCAAAGACTTAACTCTAAGGAAAGGGGGCAATGAAATACAGAGAAAGTACAGCTCAAGAGTATAAAGAATCAGTGAGGATAGATGCCAAAGAAGCCAAAAGCAGGGATAGGTTGACAGTGTCACTTGCATCAAAAATACAAGATGAAAAAGGGAAGAAAAAGTCTCTGGTTAGCTTAAGAACACTGGTGCTGGGCATGGTGGCACACCCCTGTACACTAGCAGCTTCTAGCTGCTAGCAGAAGGATGGAAAGTTCAAAGCCAGCCTCAGCAACTTAGTGAGACCTTGTCTCAAAATAAAAAATAGGATGTGGCTAAGGATGTGGTTCAGTGGTTAAGTGCTACTGGGTTCAATCCTTGGCACCCCCACCAAAAAAAACAACAAAAAGCAAGAACTTTGGTGACCTTTTAAATTTGTTAGAAAAGTGATATGAAAACATCTAAAGGCAAATGTATAAAAGGAATAGTAGGGGATGAAGAAATAAAGCAGTTGCAAATGCTACCTTCTGAAGTTCAAAAGAAAGCACTTTTTGGGGCTGGAGTGGTGGCTCAGTGGTTACAGCGCTTGCCTGGCATGTGCAAGTACGCGAGTTCAAACCTCAGCACTACATACACAACTGAGTGTCTGAACAACGAAAGCTACCTGAAAAACTAAATAAAAAATTGATTCTCTCTGTCTCTCGGTCTCTCTCCCTCTCACTGTCCCTCTCTCTTTAAAAAAAGGAAAGCACTTTTTGCTGGGCATAGTGGTGTAAGCCTGTAATACCAGCAAATTGAGAGGCTGAGGCAGGAGGATTATAAGTTCAAGACCAGCCTCAGCAACTTAGCGATATCTGTTCTAAAAATAAAAAATAAAAATGCTGGGGATATAGCTCTGTTGTAAAGCATCCCTGGGTTAAAGACCCAGTACCCTCCCCCTCACCAAAAAAAAAAAAAAAAAAAAAAAGCACTAAAGGAATTCACCAAATTACATTGTCATGTTATGTGCATGTACAAATATGTAAAAATGATTCCCACTATTAGATATACTTAGAATGAACCAATAAAGAAATCCAAAATGGGGAATTATTAATATTACATATTAATATTTACTCAAATACTTGGGCTATTTCTTTTTTTAATTTATTTTTATTTTTTTATTTTTTGGGCTATTTCCTTTTATTGCCTAAATGGGCCTGTCTTGAACTGTTAATTAGCTTGTGGGTTAGAACTAATACCTTCAACCCAATAGCCCCAAAAGTTAGGGGCTATATCCTTTATATAGGTATCCAAATTATGTCTGAGATTGCTCTATGTATAATAGATAGCTTGCCTTTTGCAATTATCAGGAAGGTAATAGTGAGACATTTTATGTAAAATGATATTAATAATTTTTAAGAAGAATTTTACCATTTGAAAAACTGAATGAAATGTTAGAAAATCTTATGATAAAATTATTTACAATGTTATCTTATTTGTCATGCATCACATTATTGGTATCTAAAAGTGATCTCAAATATATAATGATTTAAAGGTTCACTGATTCAAAAAAGTAAACATTAACAGCAAATCATGAAGTGCTTAAGAGATGACATATCAATCATACTTCAATGATGAAATCTGATTTATGTTTCTGCTTCAAGGGCATTACCTATTACACAAAATCAGGACAATTTTTCTTATCAACAAAATAGAAGGACTCTCTCTTCAAATGGGAGTTCCCTTTCTCACTCACCAGCACTGCCCTCCTCATTGACTATCTGGTCTGAATTTCTGTCTCTATTGGCTTTACTCACTGCTCAACAAGAAGCCCTGGCCTGAATTACAGCTTTCTGGGTCAGTCTCTGAACAGGGGCTTCTTCTGCACCCTAGAATGGGACTTGCCACCAGGGATATGTTCCAGAAAAAAAAGGTAAAAAGAAGCTTATAATCTTTAAGGTTCAAAAACAAAACAAAATTATGTTTGAAAGTACTCTGACAGAGACATAGTACCTTTTAATTTTCTGTCTACACTGTATTAACTATAAAGAAAAAGATTATTAAGAGAACTAATTCCAGGCTTAATTTGTCATTCCTCTTAGTATTGGGTAAGGTATAAACCAGAAGCTCTGAAGAGAGATAATGACAAAAATAAAATTATGTCTTTGAGAATATCCAGAACAAATAATCTTTTGCTTTGTATCAGAAGCTGCATAAGTTAATATCCTCTTCAGATAAGACAATGGCATCGGAATATTATAAGCTAGTAATACAAACTAAAATTAACTACTTACTTTAACTAGGCATCAAAATTTAAAGCAAAACATAAACACATTAAAAATAGCTTAGCTGTGATGAAATTATTCTGTTTTTGACTACATTAATAATAATACCTGATAGTTGGGACTTGATTTAGGCCCTTTCTTCCTTCATGCTTTTAAAACATTCATAATGAAAGTCTTTTGTCTGAACAAAATTCCACATGGAATTTATAAAACTAAGCAATAAACCATTTATAAAGCAGCAATAGAATGTATACAATTTGAGCCTGGAATACCAAAACTCAAAAATCAATCAACAATGATAAGATTAACTGAAAGGAAGGAAGAAAAGAAAGAGGGAGGGAAGGAGGGAAGGAAGCCCTACAGGTATAATTACTCCTGGTAATTAAAAGTAAGATTCAAATTTGAAATCAATACATTTTTACTTTATTTAGATTAAATCTTTTTTTTTTTTTTTAAGAAGGAGGGGACAGAGAGAGAGAGAGAAAAAAAAAGAGGGAAGCAATCTTTATTTAGTTTTTCATACGACTTTCATTCCTCAGACACTCGGTAGTGTACGTGGTGCTGGGGTTTGAATTCTCGTCTACGTGCTTGCCAGGCAAGTACTGTAACTGCTGAGCCACCGCTCCAGCCCCAGGAACAAATCTTTAGAATGGTTCTCTCTTGATGTATTTCAGTATTTTCAAAAATATATATCCTCTTTTAAAAATGTTATTTGACTACATCCATTTAATTAAAAACACCAGTGTTTCTGCTACAATGGGGGAAAATTCTTTGTAGGAGAAACAAACAATAAAAAATACATAAAATAACCAAATAAAAAAGTCACAAGACATGGAGCTGGAGCGGTGGCTCAGCGGTTACGGCGCTTGCCTAGCATGCGTAAGTACACGAGTTCGAACCCCAGCACCACGTACACAACGAAGTTTTGCGGCAATGAAAGTCACATGAAAAACTAAATAAAATTGATTCTTTCTTGCTCTCTCTCTGTCCCTCTTTCTTAAAAAAGAAAAAAAAGTCGTAAGACAGATAAATCAAATTAAAAATCTCAAAATAAAAAAATAATAAGCTGTGAAATCAACAAAATTACATTAAAATATCATCAATGTGATCGTGAAGTTTAATTTGAATATTATAAAAAATTTATAAAACATAAACTTGGCAATGTAAAAAAAAATGATCTGGAAATTGAATTCCAGAGTATTTTAACAAGAAATGGGGATAAGGGGATTCAGGGAGAGAAAAAGGAGAATTTAAGCCTGGCAAAATTTCTAACATTTCTTTCGCCCAACTTCATTCTTAATAGAGATGCACAGATTCTTATATTTACATAGTGAATATAGAAGTATGTAAAGCAAACACAGCTTAATTAGCATGTTAAAATCTGTTCACTCACTTGAGGGAAAAAAGGAACAAAAACTTGATCAAAATAAGTGAGGAAAGCAATGAACAAAGGAAACAAAGAATTACAAACAGCACAAAATCAGAGAGAAGAGTGAGTAAAAACCCGTTACACAATTAAATATAAATAGTTACATTTTTAACAGACTCGGATTTAGGTCAAAAGAGGTAAAACTAAAGCTATTTAAAAGGATCACAGATAAAAGAGTAAGACTGAGGAAAATAAAACTGGCAAAGACTTGAGAAACACTAAATAAGTGGCAATATTAACACCATATAAATCATTTGAGAACAAAGTTCTAAGTAGGACAGAGGAATCCTTTACAATGATGAAAGTTCTGTCTGTGGAAGAAGATTATGAAATTAGAAGATATTTCTATGGACTAAATGTTTGTGTTTCTCCTCACATTTATATGTTTAAAGCTGAACCCCCATGGTAAAGATTTAGAAGACGGGGCCTCTGGCAGATTAGGTCCTGAGGGAGAAGTCCTCATAAACAGGATTAGCGCCAGTATAAAAAGAAACACTTTCACCATGTAAAGACACAGGCAGAAACCAGTCCCTCGTCAGACATAGAATCTGCTACCAGTGCCATGATTTATGTTGACTTTCCTGCCTCTAGAAACGTGAGGAATAAATTTCTGTTGTTTATAAACCACAGTAGCCCAGATGAATTAAGACAGATACAAATTAACCTGAGAAGCTAATAGCCAACAAAATTTCACTCACTGGAAGAGAAAAAAACATTAATTTAAAATATAATTTTCTAATTTGGATCTGAAATATTCCCCAAAGGTCCATGTGTTAAAAACTTGATCCTTAGCTTGGTGCTATTGAGAGGTGGTAAACCATTCAGAAGGTAGGGCCTTTGGAAGAAGTTAGATCACTGGAGCCATGACCTTTAAGGAGAAATGGGGACACTAGCTTCTTCCTTTCTGTTTCTTGGCTACCATCAGTTAAGAAGCTTTGTTCTACCACACTCCCTGCCACAGGCCCCAAAGCAATGGAGCCAATTAACCATGAACTTAAATTGTGAGCCAAAATAAACCTTTCCTTTTTTTTTTTTTTTTAAAGAGAGAGAGAGTTAATTTAGTTTTTCATGTGGCCTTCTGGGCTCCGACACTTCATTGCGTACATGGTGCTGGGGTTCGAACTCACATCTTTGTGCATGCCAGGGAAGTGCTGTAACCACTGAGCCCCTGCTCCAGCTCCAAACCTTTCCTTTTTTTTTTTTAAAGAGAGAAGGACAGTGGGGTGGGGGGAGATAGACACACACACAGAATCAATTTTTACTGAGTTTTTCACATGGCTTTCATTTACTCTGACACTTACTTCGTGTACCTGGGTGCTGGGGTTTGAATCCGTGTACTTGCGCATGCTGAGCAAGCACTGTAACCACTTTTATAAGTTGATTAGCTCAGGTATTTTGTCACAGTGATGGAAAGCTAACTAACACAATAATATACCTGAATAACATCATCAATAAAGTAGATTCAATATGTCATACAGAAAACATAGCTTCTTTTCTAAATCCCATAAATTATTTACAAAAAGTAGACCTACACTGGGCCACAAAGAAACTTTAAAATTAGGAATTAATAACAAAAGGTTAGCAACAATAATTCCATAAACCATATAAAAAATAAATTGCTTCAAAAGTATGAAACTGTATTTAAACTAATTCCAGGATCAAAAAGTAATAAAAATTGCTCTCATGGAAACTAAAAAACTAAAATCATTGACAATAACACTAAACCCCACAAAATAGGGGCTGGAGTGGTGGCTCAGTAGTTATGGTGTTTGCCTGGCATGCGCAAGGACAGGGGATCATACTCCAGCACAGGATGTACACAACAAAGTGCTGGAGCAGTGGCTTGGAGGTTATGGCACTCTCCTGGCATGCATGAGTACATGGGTTCAAACTCTAGCACCCATGTACACAACTGTCAGAGCAAGGAAAGCCATATGAAAAACTCTATAAAAATTGATTCTCTCTCCCTCTCTCTCTCTCATACTGTCCTTCTCTCTTTAAAAAAAAGAGAAAAGGGCTGGAGTGGTGGCTCAGCGGTTTTGGCGCTTGCCTGGCAAGCATGAGGACCTGGGTTCAAACCCCAGCACCACGTACACAACTAAGTGTTGGAGCAGCAAAGGACATGTGAAAAACTAAATAAAGTTGTTTCTCTCTTTCTCTGTCTCTCTCACTGTCCCTCTCTCTTTAAAAAAAAAAAAAGTCAGAATCACTTCTATTGTAAATTTATTTAAAAAAGAGAAAAAAATAGATTCTCTCTGTCCCTCTCTCTTAAAAAAATAAAAAATAAATCTAACAAAATATGTGAAAAATTTGAATACTGAAAACTAAAAACTACTGATGAAAAACTGAAGAAATGAAGAGCTATACCATGTTTGCGGATCAAAGAACTCAATACAATTAAGATGTAAATTCTTCTCAAATTGAGCTATAGATGCAAAGACAAACCAAAATACCAGCAAGGTTTTAAAATAAGAGACTGACAAATTAATTCTACATTTTATATGGAAAGGCAAAGGACCTAGATACCTAAAAATGATTTTTAAAAAGAAGTATAAAGGTAGAGGATGTATACCACCTGATTCCGAGAGTTATCATGAGGCTACAATTGTCAAGATAATGTGCTCACAGAACTCTGCTCTCGTAAGCGGGTTAATGATCTTACTGCCAGTGTAGATTCGTTACTGCAGGGGCAGGTTTGATATCTCAGGAGTGAATTCCTTATAAAAGGACAAATTTGGGGCTGGAGCAGTGGCTCAGTGGTTACAGCACTTGCAAATACCATAACTACTAAGCCACCGCTCCAGCACCGCAGGCACAAGGAAGTGTCAGTTACGGTGCTTGCCTGGCATGTGCAATTACGAAGGTCGATCCCTAGCACTCCATGAACAATGAAGTGTTGGAGCAATGAAAGCCACATGAAAAACTAAATAAAATTGATTCTCTTATTCTCTTTCTCTCACTGTCCTTCTCTCTCTTTAAAAACAACAACAAAAACAAAAACAAGTTTGGCCTCTTTTGCCTCTCTTGCCCTGCTGCTATGCAATGATATATAGCAAGAAGGCTTTCACTAGATGCCAGCCTCTTGGCCTTTCCTAGTTTCCAGAACAAAATAAAGTAAAATTTCTATTTGTTGTTAATAAATAACTTAGTTTGTAGTATTCTATTATAAGCAGTACATGAGGACTAAGGTAGTCTTTTTTTTTTTTTTTTTTTTTTTAAACAACTTTATTGAGTTTTTCACATGGCCTTAGTTGCTCCAACACTCAGTTGTGTACGTGGTGCTGGGGTTTGAACCCGGGTCCTCATGCTTGTCAGGCAAGCGCCGAAACCGCTGAGCCACCGCTCCAGCCCCTAAGGTAGTCTTTTATGAAGTTAAACATATACTTACAACACAACCCAGGAATTCCACTTTTGGTATTTACCCAAAGACATCAAACAAGGACATGTATGATAGCAGCTTTATTCATAACAGCAAAAATACTGGAAACAACCAAAACGTCCATCAACTTGTAATTCTATAAACAAGTTCTTGCATGTCCATACACTGGAACACTACTCAGCAATGAAAAGGACAGAATTACAAACAATAACATGAATGAACACTAAAAGCAGTATGCTAAGTAAAAGAAGTCGTTCAAAAGACTACACTCTTCATGATACCATTTATGTTCAAGAGAAGCAAAATTATAAGACAGAAGTAAGATCAGTAGTTGTTAAGGGTTGAGGGAAGGACTGAGTATAGAGGAGCCTAAAGGAACTTTTTGGAGTGAGGATAATGTTCTATATCTCAATCTGTGGTGGTACTTACACGACTACATATATTTATGAAAACTGATCAAGCTGTTTTATTTAGAATGCTTTCTGTAAACAAATTATACCACAATAAATCTGACTTTTAAAATGCATTTTAACCTAATTGCAATGAGAATACAACAAGGCAATTCATGGAATGTGGCCAATTTGTACTAACAGGAAAATTAATAGCTTTAAGTGCTTTCATTATTAAACAAGAGTAATAAACATAAATGTACCAAACATCTGACAAAGAAAGCAAGCTTCTGGCAAGTCTAATCAAGAAAAAGGGGACGGCTGGGGGTGTTGTTCAGCGGTAGAACATTATCTTATCCTGCACCAGGAAAAAAAGAAAAAAGAAGAGCGCTGAGGGGAAACACACACACACAAATATGCAATATTAAGAAAAATAAAGGTAAAATATCAAACAGGAAATATTAAATATTAAAAATGTTCATGTTGATATTAATGAATTTGAGAAATGAATTAAATGGAAAGCAAATTATTCAAAACCATTCGAGGGCTGGCGCTTAGCAGTTGCAGCGCTTGCCTGGCATGCGCATGGACACAGGTTTGAATCCCAGTACCATGTACACAACGAAGAGTTAGAGCAACGAAAGCCACATGAAAAACTAAATAAAACTGATTCTCTCTTTCTCACTGTCCCTCTTTAAAAAAAAAAAATTCAAGAGGTAGTAGACGACAAATATAGCAATGACCATCTAGCAACTGGTAATGTTCTTTTAAACTTGTCGTTGAAAAAAAATAAATCCACATTCAGACGATTTACGGCACTTTTTAAGCTATACCTTCAAGAAACAGGAAGCTACTAATTCATTTTAAGATAGTGGAACCCTGACTCTACTATCTGTTAAAGAATACAGAAAGCAAAATTAAAGAATAAATATCTTTAACAAAGTTTTTTTTTTTGTTTTGTTTGTTTTTTCCCCAGAGATAGACTTTAAAAAGCATTCATTTGGGGGCTGGAGTGGTGGTTCAGTGGTACAGCACTTGTCTGGCACGTTCAAGGACCCAGGTTTGAACCCGAGCATCACATACACGACGAAGTATCAGAAAAAAAACAATAACACCAGATGAAAAAATAAAATTGATTTTCAAAAAACCCATTTATTTGTATTTGCCAGATACTACATATATATTGTTTTAATGAAATATCTTAATTATAGGGAAATCTTCTTTATCTTGAGTTTATTTGCATTTGTTTCCTCAAACATTTGTCTTCACTTCCCCTATTCTCTTCCACACCTAACGATCGTCTCCTAATTAAAA